>PRKT01000007.1:4189511-4207719 GCA_003671525.1 Saccostrea glomerata
GTAAAAACTTTACGTTTTACAGGTAGTTGTTTTGATTCAGAATCTGAAATATTCCATGTTAAACTTTTTAAACATCGATGTATTAAATTTATAATTATTATATCAGGTTATATATGCAACAAAATCATAAAAATAAATTTATACAAAATTTTATGGGTAGGAGAAAGGTTATAATTTAAGCTATAAAATTCCTACACATCCATGTATACGTTAAGCTATCAAAATTGTTAATTTGTCTACAATGATATGGATGTTTGAATTTATGTTTACTGTGTATACACAGACTACAAACCTCAATGAAACTAAATCTTCGTATACACCCGACCATTGCGTAATATTATATGGTCTTACATAAAAAGGTACATAACACACTGTAAATAAATACTCAATATTATTTAACTTGCAAATATTAAATTTTTCATGTTACATGTATGTTCAAGGTTCTAAAAGTTTTTTTTAAATACTGATTCCAGATTTTAAAAAAAGACTACGATAACAGGTCAACTTAAAATTCAAATTTACACCTAGCCACATTAAATAGATAAAGCTATGATGAAATTTAAAATGTTTTAAAGACACTATTTGAAAGGATATCAAATGAAATCATGTTGTTTATACCATTTAATACTTTTTTAAAACATGGTATTTTTTTTTAAATCTATGGAAAATGTCTCGCAACATTAGTAAAATATGTTTATTTACAATGTTTTGGAAACTTTAAAAATGTTTTCGTAACATTTCCAGAGAAGAATCTTACAATACTATGCTTGAACTTTAAAAAAAAATATTTGAAACCGTTTAGGAAAAAAATAGACAAAATCAAGATAACAATTTGAAAACCTTTATATTTTGTTGAAATTTTGATGATATATAAATATTGTTTGATTCTGAATTATTTCATATACCAATAAACAAACGATATTTCCCCCCATATCTTTTAGATTTTTATTTTCTTAAAATAATTTCAAAAGAAACCACAATCTTTTTAGTTCTGTACGTAACACCTCCGTATGTAGGGTATCAGTTGGGATATGTGTGCCTGACCCTAGTTGTTGTTTTAACAATTTACTGACATGTTGATATCTTTATGACAATTTTTTATAAAATATATACATAAAAATTAAAATTCAGATTTTGTTTGAAATATTACGCACTATGCATTGTATGTTTACTTTGAATAATATGCTATATCATCGTAATAAAATAATTCGTTGAGATCCCGAAAAAAAATTAACCCAAGTCCCGAATCGTCTTTTCCCACGTCCCGAATCGTCTTGTCGCTAGTCCCGAAACGTCGTATTAGTCAGGTCCCGAAACGTCGTAGTCCCGAAACGTCTTGCACCCTATAGCTTTATCAAGCTATATAACTTTATCGGGGTATTGTGCTGGACCTGTCTCAATCACTATATACCCTCACACTTTTCAAGCAGGGGGTATTTAGGAAAACACACTTAGCAGAACGCCAAGTTAGTATATATGGACTTTTTGTGATGATCTGTCCCAGGATCGGGACACAGGTTACATAACCCCTTTCCCCTCTGACTCCCTCACCAACTGGAAAATCTGGATCAATCATCAATACCCAACTTGCGTAATGTTAAATTCATACAATGAGAATGACTTCATATATTTACCTCTCATATAGGCCTACCATATGCCAACAAAACACACGATTGCAGTACATGATCAAGAAATCATGATCATCATGTTTTGTCTTTTGAACACCGCGCCGCCAATATTTCTATTGTTAACTTGTACCCCAAATGAGAACGACAAAAAAAGTATTTCATCCAATTTAAACAAAGTATATCTAAAACAACAATAAAGTGGTTCCATTTAAGTTTTTGCCAGCTGTTTAATTCCTCTTGTGATCATAATTTTTAAATCTGGCACCTCTCAATATAATCCGAATCATTTTTAATACGACTTAGACAAAAATGCTTGACTGGTCCCTAAAGAACCAGTTAAAATAAAAACACATGGAAGATGAGAAGTTTCAAGTTTACATTAATTTCTTTCAGAATAAAAAAGTTAAGTGATGTCACAATTGCTGAGAGTATGGACTTCTCGTATATATCGTCAGAATTTCAAGAAATTGTTGAATCAGGATGTTTACAATTGTAGAAGTTGCAGCATTCATAGATATTCATCAGAGAGTGAAAATGGTAATGCACTTATTCCATTGACTGCAGACTGTTTAGAAGAAATGTTGTATGAATAAATCACTAATCTTCTTTTAATTGATTAATTGATACGATAACTTAATTTGAATTTGAGATTAGACATAGATGACGACATTTTTTTCTTTTTCATCATGTTTACAAATGCAGATAAACTAATCAGAGTGGTAGATATTCCTGTAAAAGAAATTAAAGAACCACCAGTCATATTTAGCAGAGGCAAAAGGAAACCTGTTTGTGATGAAAACAATCCAGTTGCCACGCAGCTTCAATTACTTAGTGCTGGTGAGTGTATTTAAAAAGTTGGAGATTGATCAGAATCAGGGAAATCATATATTAATTTGTTCTTGCTGAAGTTCTGATATCTGGAATATTCAAGTTCATATGTTTCTGAAATTAATACAAATCAAGTACTGTATTAAATTCTCTTTTTTTTGCAGGTCTGGAAAAAAGAAAACTTCAACTGAATGTAGAAAAATGGTTCAAGGATCATGGATTTACAAATGGCCATTCTTCTAATGTAGAATTCAAATCTGGTAATGAATCCTTGGGTTTAAAACAAAAGGGAAAGATTACTGCAGTCCAAAAGGATGCCAAAAAGCAAACAAGGAAAAAATCAACTAAAAAGCACCTAGCAGAAAATGATTCTGTTGAGGCTTTTCAAAGTAGTACAACACAAGTACACGAAGAACAGATAAAAAGCAAGGTTGATCTAAAAGAGACATACAAAAAATATCTTAAAAGAGTGGAAGCGGAAAAAGGAAAGGTTGACAATGTATCTAAAAAGAGTAAAAAGCAAAGTGCTAAAGAATTAGAAGACATAGAAGGGTGCACAGATCGAAAACAAACTCATGGAAAAGTGTCATCAAAATCAAAGAAGGAGACTGGGAAGAGCCTCACTCTCCCAGAGCACTATAATGAAGATTTACTGAGTTATATGAGAGCATCATTAATGGGAGGAATGGTATATCTTAACTATACATGTATTATAAAAGAATTTATTCATTTTAGTGTTGAAAGGATAGCATTAGAACTTTAAGATTTAAAATACATTTGAATTCATTGAAAAATATTTTCAGTGTTTTATTCAGAATGAAATCTGTCATTTTGTTGGTTTTGCTCATACCTGTGACCCATGTTTTATTTTAGATGCACCATGCTCATTCAATCTTGATGCAACATTCTGTGAAGCCTTTACACAAAATCACAGATCCTCACATCTTTAACTGTGTTCTCCTTGGCTGGGCCAGAAAGGTAAATGTGTAGTGATGGAATGACCTTTCTTTGTATTATGAATTGATGTCCTGGCTGGTTTTTGAAGTTTACAAAGATCTGAAAATTTTATATAGATTTATTTTAGTCAAGACAACTGCTAGGTATATTGCATGACATTGACAAGGATCTGAAAATTTTTATACAGATTTATTTTAGTCTGGTCAAAACCAGGATACAGTTGTATAATCACCTTTTTTTGTTAATTTGGTCTTTAATGCCATTTCAGGGAAAGGATGTAATGCTGAATGAAGCACTGGCTCAGATGAAGAAGTTCAAGATCCCAGAAACTTATGACACTTTTGCTGCAGAGTTACTTTGCATTGGAAATAAAAGGAACTATAAAGAAAGAGAACATGAAATTAGAGACATTTTACAGCTGATGGAAGAAAAGGTTTTGATTAAGATGCTTTAATTAAGCTTTCCTCAAATTATAAGAATACTTGAATGTGGTGTTTTACATACTGTCTTTTGTTTGTTTTCCAGAATCTTGATATCAAGTGTATGATCCAGAGAAGTGAATACTTGACTCCTAAGGATGCATTGAATGTGATAAAGGTACATTGTAATTACTGTGAAATCACCTTATTTTCAAGGGGTAATTTTTTGTGAATTCTTAATATTGTTTGGTGTACTCAGTTTTTACACAGTATGGCCCCTTATGTGCCTGATAAGAGACTGCCAGTTAGGTCATTCAGAACTTACAGCAAGCAAGAAATGCTCCAAACTTGCTTTAAACTTTTATTTATGATGCTTTATTTACTAGTAGTTTCAACGGAGGTCATACTTTAAATACACTTTAGCCCCAACATAACATGTTATTAGGTATTATTATGAAGTTTAAGTTGTTTTTCTGTCTAATTTCAATTTTTGCATTATTTTGAAAATGTCTTCTTTTTCTCAATTTAGGTTATCCAGGTTGTTGACCCAGGTTTCAGTCATTTAGGAAATGGAAGTTTAACAACACAACATTACTCTGTTCCATTACTAGAAGGCTTCAATAATCCACCCAATGTAAGTTATAAGTGATCCTGTTTTTATTAAAAAAAAATTCTGGAAACAAAATAAATGTAATGGAATTGTCAACAGGATGAGAAAAAAGAAAAAAAAACAACAGAATTGTCAAGGGGTACATTTGTGTTCTAATTTTGACTGACCTTTTGCTACTTTTTACTGTTCACCATGTGTTGTCTATTAATATTTTCAGTTCCTTACTTGAAACACTGAAACAATTTCAAACCAACTCTGGCATATAACATCTTTGTGAAAGGAAAAAAAATGAATTTCATGAACTGGATTGTCCTTTATAATTTTATTGTAGAAAGATGTTCCAAATCCACTTTACAGAGTTATATCAAACTCAAAATTTGAAGAGAATTTGCAAAAACAGCTTCAATTTGAAGAAAAGGGCTCTGTTTACATGGATAGTGTATATTATACAAAACTTGCCGGTGTAAAGAAGGAGCAGGTAGGATGATGCACATGTAATTTGTTTAGCTCACAATTAATATAAAAGGTGTATATGCAATTTATATGAATGATGCAATGTGATGCGGATTAGAATATAACTGGTCACATTCCATTATTTTCAGACAAAGAATCATTTACTGGAGCAGTTCCATAGAGCACTATATGGAGCATTTAGATTTCATTTGAAAAAGCATTCCAAAGGAAAAATTGATCCAACCATTGAAAAAGGTAAAACAGAATTACAAACACAGTCAATGTGATGATACTTTTAAAAATTATAGAGCCAGGAAAAAGTGTTGTTGCAAATAAGCCATGAGAAGACGATACTAATTTAATTCTTAGATTTATACACTAAAAAAGTAAATATCAGTATTTTATTATCTCTTCATTCTTAAAATACTGTAAACCAACTATTATTTGCCTCATCTATTATTCACGATTTGTCAGTTTGAAATCAATCCCAATAATTAATTTCCATGTCTTAGGCAGCATTTTCTACAAAAGCAAAGCAGAATGATTCTTTTGAGGTGATTAATATTTGTGAGTTAAAGAAGGTCGTGGAACTCGGGAATATTTCTCGCACACGAATAAAAGTTGGTTTAACGTACTGGAACTGTATTGGTATTCTACAGTACTGGAACTGTATTGGTATTGGGTGGGGGAGGGGAGAAAGATGACTAAATTTATATTTTCTTTTGATTTCAGATGTTGAGCAAATCTGGCCTTTTCTGAAAGCCTTAAAGACAAATGAATACATAGATTTGATGATGAAGGTAAAGGGTATTTTGATTACATGTATAATGTGTCATAATATTCTAGTACGGAAAATAAAACAAATCATCTGTGAGTAAAAAGAAAGAAAAGGGGAAACAAAAGGGAAAAGAAACAAGTTACCAGGCACAGGTTTATAAGTTTGTGAAGCTGCAATAGGTTGCCTATTTTTTCATCCAAATAAGTGATATAACCCAACCATTTTTTTTATAGATAATTTTTAATAACATTTCAAAACTAGACTTTTTATCTATTTTTTGAAGTGCAGGGATAACAATAAAATACAGCACAAATAATTATTAATTTTTTTTTAATTGTATGTGCCTGTAATTTTGATAATGGAAAGCCCTTAGATTATTAGTACATGTACTTGAATTTTAACTGTAGTTTGACTTTTGTGACAGGAAATTGAAGTTGTGGCTGAGAAAGGGTACTCAGCTGGGTATAGAAAACACCAGCTGGGACTATCCGTCATCAACTTAATCCAAAGGAAATATTTTAAAGAATTTGGATATTTGGATCTGGTAAGCATAATTTTATGTAACAAGTTTTAGAAGAAGTCTTATAGCCTGTTTTTATTCTTCTTTAGGAAACTTGATATTCTTTTAAATATGCAGGTAAATAAGTTCAGAATTAATATGCACAGAACAATTGATTGATATACATGTAGCATTTTGAGAAACATGTACCTCTGCTTGTCTGGAATGCTTTATGACAGCAATTTTTTTCTACATGCACATATCTCTTAGATGAACAGTGTATATCTAATTTTGAAGTGAAGAATTACATGTGTATAGTGGGTTTTTTTTTCAAGCAAAAAATGGTCTACAAAGAATATATTGGAATTGTGTTAGATGAGAAGAATCCCAGCAGATGCCACAGAGAAATTTGGCAGTCCTTATGCAGGAAATATACTGGCAAAACTGCAATTGTAAGATATTCCTCTTGTGCAGAATATAATTTTAAATATGTGTTTAAATATGTACATGTATATTCAAAATGCCCTCCATTGTTTTAAATTTTTATTGACTCGAATGATTCAATGTATTTCAGCTTCCAGATTATAAATTCCCAGATCATATATCATACAAAGTAAGTAGCCTTTACAAACTAAATCAAAAAGTAAGAGATGCCCTATAAAAATAAGGATGTCCGCTAGTGTATGTCTTTGTCTGACATAGACTTTGGAAAAAAAATTGACAAAGTGTCAACGAACTCAACAAATCAGAGTTCTGAAAGATTTATAGGGAGTGTACTACCAGTTCTTGGTTTGTTTTTTTTCAGTACTTTAGTACAATTTTAATGTGTTTTGCGAAAGAATTGGTGCATGTCAGTAGATGTTGCAGACTCTACATGTACATGTATTTGAATAAGAATTTGTAATTCTTCTTAATATATAATGTAGCAGGTGTTTGTCTTTTCAGATTGGAAATTTCCTTTATTCTTTGATGAATACACATTTAAAGATGATTTCCAAAAAACATGATGGGTATGTGTCATAAAAATGAATTGAAAAAAATCCAAGTTTTCATAAATTAATTCGAAATAAATAGTTGAAGTTGGTTTGAAACTGTAAATACTAGGTATGTAATCTCAAAAGGGAAGCAATAACTATCACATAAAAGTCTATAATTCTTTATCCTTTTTCCTTGTAGCTCTACATCCAATGTTCCTGTCCTAAATTTTGTAAAACAAGATGAGAATAAAGATGGAAAACTTTTAACATTTGTGCAGGTAAGAACACATGAAATACTTGCTTTTTTACTACAGTTACAGGAAAGAAAAATGACTTTTGAACATTTCAGAAATTGTATGTATTAATTTCAGCTACATCCCCATATAAAGAAGATTTGTTTGACTGACACAGTAATGAAGAGTGAACAAGCCTTTTACCCCATGCTGGTGCCCCCTGTCCCTTGGCATGGCATGCAGTTAGGAGGATTTATTACATTTAATAGTAAGTGATACATGTTTTAATTGAGTGGTGAAAATTACTGCGTCCAAAGATTTTGGTACATGTAAATTGCAATAAATTCATCTTATTATGATTTTATTCTAATGATGACATAAATCCTGTGTCTTCTTTAGGTGATCTCATTAGATGTCTAGATGAAAATCAAATGGAACTAAAATATCTGAAGAAATTCCCAAAAGATTGTATAAATCCAGTCATGGATTCCTTAAATATTCTAGGAACCTGTGGCTGGAGGATCAACACAAAGGTAAGGGGTCTATTGTTACACACAGATATATGTACAGTTGAACTTCATCTTTGGTATTTTGAACACTGATACATGTATCTTGAATACCAGGGATATGTCGAAGTCATTTTGAAGTCCCATTTTGAAGAACTACTTATTTCTTACACTGGATATCTAGAATCCTTGGTTTTCTCGAAGTTTTTTCTTGGTCCCTTCCAGTTCAAGATAATGAGGTTTGACTGTAAATATACCCAAATTTATTATCAATAAGGATTTCTTAAAATTCTTTGCATTTTCTTTCAGGTTATGTCATATGTTTATGTGTTGTAATACATATGTATTATTGAATTACATGTGGTCACTAGATTAAGAAAGAGAGATAAAAACAGATGGAGAAAAGATATAAGAAATAGGGGAATAAGGAAAATAAAGAAGAGAAGATTGATAAGGAGGAAGGAAAGGTTAGCCCCTACATATTCAATTCCACATTGATATCTATAATTACTACATGTATATCTTACAGATGCTGGATATTGTTATGGAGCTTTTTAAGAAGAATGCTGGTGTCTCTTTGGATATTCCACCTGCCAAACATACTATGCCAAAACCTGTCTTCCCTTCTCTAAAAGTGAAAGAGTAAGCAAGAAGGATCTCCATTGATGCCAATTCAGCTAATCAATCAAAATGAAAATAATATCCAGTTAATATACATATGTACATGTATTATCTAAGATCTGATTAGCATGCACTGTAATTATTTTTGATGATGAATTTATTGTATTTTAAATGAGGACTTTTTTGGCCTTATGACTTGTATTATAAGCAACAATTTTATTCTTAAAAACAGGATAAATGAAAGTGAAAATAAAATGGATGACGATGAAAAGAAGAAAGTGAAAGCTGAGCTATGGAAGAAATACTATAAAGTAAAGAAAGACAGAGCTGAAACACACAGTCTGTGGAGTCACCTGCATCGAACACTGTCACTGGCAAACTCAGTAAGGAATCATTACAGACTTGGTAGATTATCACAAATGAGCTGAGATTATCATCAGTCATGGACTCAGTAAAAGAACTTTATCAGTGACAAACTCAGTTAAAACTTTTCCTTTTTAAGCTTGTGTCATAGTTATTTGCTAACTTTTTGTCTTAAAATTACACAAACAAATTTTAATTGATTTATTTCTTGTCTAGATTAGAGATGAAGTGATATGGTTTCCCCACAGTCTAGATTTCAGAGGGAGGTCCTATCCATTTATGCCCCACCTGAATTATCATGGTATTTATTGTCAATAAGCAGAACTTGATTTTATACAGCTAAAATGTACCTGAACTTTGAAATTGTAATCTAAGCAGAACTTATTTTTGTAGCTAAAAATGTGTACGGTACATGTACATGGATATTGTAAACTAACTGTCTGTCATAAAATTACTAGGAGTGATGTTTTAAAAGTGACTTCCGTAGTGAATTTTTCCAACACTGTCTCTGCATTTATTTTCTATTTTCAAACCAGGAGATGATGTGAGAAGGTCTCTTTTCCAATTCGCTAATGGAAAACCTCTCGGAGAAAAGGGACTTGATTGGCTAAAGATACACCTGATTAATTTAACTGGCTTTGCAAAAAGGTATAGAATTTAAATTTTTAGTTTGGGAATAAAAGTCTCAGTTATTAGTTTGGGAATGATATTCTTAGTTATTTACATGTATATGACACATAAACTTTAATGATTTACTCTTCATCCCTTGTAAGTAAATTCTTGCACAACAGCACAGTACTTGGATTCTCAAAGGAATTTGCTATAACTATGTCTTTATACTTCTTCCTAGGTCTTCAAATGCAGAGAGGCTTCAACTAGCCAATGAACTATCACCTGATATTATGGATTCTGCTGATTATCCTCTTGAGGTAAGCTCAATTTCATCACTTTTAACAGAATCCTCTTAAAATAAGCTCAGATCTTCACTTTTTACAGGAAAAACTACACATCTGTTCTGTATGAAATAATTTTCATTTTGCTAATGTTTTTGGGTGGAGCTCTAGTCACCAAAATGTTTAACCTCAATTACATGTAATTTTATTCAACAGGGAAGGAAATGGTGGCAGACATCAGATGAGCCCTTTCAGACTCTAGCTGTCTGTATGGAGATAATGGCTGCTGTGAGATCTGAAGACCCCAGTAAGTTTGTGTCTTACTTTCCTACTCACCAGGACGGGTCATGTAATGGTCTCCAGCACTACGCAGCTCTGGGCAGGGATCAAGCAGGGGCGGAGTCAGTCAATCTGAGTCCCTTCTCTCACCCTCAGGATGTGTACAGTGATGTTGTAGAACTGGTAAGAGGTTTTAAAAATCAACAGATTTTAAGGACACAGTTTATTCTGGTGCAGCATGTGAAGGTACATGTTCATTGTATGTACAATACTTGATAACTGGCATATCGTACATGTACATATAAGTTTGATTAAAAGTATGAATTTGTTACATCTCATTACTGCATGCTATTTTCAAAGGTGGAGAAAATAAGAAGAAAGGATGCAGAAGCTGGTCTTGAGATAGCACAGAAACTGGAAGGGCTTGTCAAAAGAAAGGTTCATAGATAATATATCTGAAATAAATTTGAAAAAATATCAGAAATACAAGAAAATACAGCAGGTGTTCTATTGAAGAGCTTTCTTATCAGTTTGTTTAATATGATTCATAGAGAACTTCTCTTGCATGTAACATGAATATGTATTCCATTGTAGACAATCAAGCAGACCATTATGACTTCTGTGTATGGGGTCACTATGTACGGTGCTAAGTTACAGATCCTGAAGCAGATCAGCCCGTTACCTGACGAGGCCCTGCCTAGTGAGTTACACTCTATGGCCAGTGCCTACTTAGCAAAGTGTGCCTTCAAGGCCTTAGAGGAGATGTTCTCTAGTGCCAGAACCATTCAGGTTTGTCAAGAGAACAATTCTTAGCAGGATTTTGACTGAAACTACACATTTCTCTGCTTTATATATCTATTTTCCATTAGCATTTTAGGAAAACATTTATGTCTTCTCTTATTTTAAAATAAAACTTTGATAAAATTTGTATGTTAGTACTGGTGCATGTATAGTCAATCCTGGTAAACTGGAATATGATGATACCTAGATTAAACTTTGAATTATCTAAGGATTTGAGATAACAAGGTTAAAATTCATAAAGAACAAGTGATTGATACATGTACCGGGTACTGCCAAATCACTTTGACATATTTTTTGTCCTCAAGGTGTCAGTGTTCAAGATAATACAGTTCAACTGTACATGTAAATGTAATTACTGCTTTTTGAGAAGATTATATACATGAGCTAGTATTCAATCCATTACTTTTATACAAACATAAACAACAACAACATTCTATGTATGACAGCCAGCCGTGCGTGCGCTGGACGCCGTATTTTATTGACAGTCTCCACTAAATAGTACATCAATTTACATATATGTAACACAGGACATTGTGTATGAGAAATAAAAACATCAAAATTCCCCAAAACTGCTGCATCTATTATAATTCTATAATATACTTTGTGAAAAACATGAAAAGCATCAGGGCCGGCCAGGAAAAACTAGAGATAAAAATAACTTTAAAAAACTCTAGAAACCTGTGTCCGTTGCCAAGTGCTGCTGGATGCAAAAATTGTTGCGACGGACCTCACAGCCTACCTATAAAACCTAAGAAAAAATAAAATATATATATATATATATATATATATATATATATTCATTCACTTAAATCCTTTATCTATAAATAAAAAAAATTAAGCTGTTGCTCGCTTAAGTCGGCGGCTAGAAGTGACCAACCTTTAAAAACCAGTTCTCTACTACACCTCAAAATCAATTTCTATTGGTCACTCTCTGACCAATCCACACAACATGCGTATAAACATCTTGTCATTGATACAACATTTTCCCGCTGTACTAGCGAAACGCGGGAAAATATCATTATTTGTCATTCTGACTGTGAGTACATGTATTTATGTTATAGGACTGGTTTACCCAGATAGCCAAGGGGATGGCTAAGACTTGTAAGATGCCCACCCAGTGGATTACACCTATGGGAATGCCTATAATTCAGCCCTACATCAAGCAGGATATTCAAACAAAGTTCAAGAAGGACTACAGCATTGAAGAACTGATGAAACTGAAGTGAGTATTCAATAAAATAAATATAGGCATAAAACCCAAGTTACCTAGCGGGAATTGAATTACGTTATTAGATTCATTTTACAATAAGTGTAATACATGTACATGTAGATATTGGTATGTATAAAGTGGTATTTCGTAGAAAAAACTTGTTTTCATTTTTTTCTTTAAATTTAAATTGTATGGGTATATAATGTGAGTTTGTGATTTGTGACACTGGTTTGTGTGTTCAAATGAGAGGTTTTCTTGATCAGAGTGGAAAGCAGAAGGCAGAGAAATGGTTTCCCTCCAAACTACATCCACTCCATTGATGCCAGTCACATGATGCTCACATCACTAGAAATGTACAGGTAATGGAAGACTGTTTGATCATTCAAACTCCCTAGTGAAATTCATTTCTAGGATACTGTTAATGCTGTGTCAACTTTATACCCATTCAAGGTCAGATGACTCAAATGAAACTCATTTATTAATACTTGATCATATTATTTGCCTTGAATTATTATGACTGTATGTTTTATTCATGTACTTCAAAGAGGAAAGTGGTTTTCTTTTAAAGTTATTAATATGCAAAAACTTCTCTAAAGATACATTATCATACAGTGTATTATTACGTTTTCAGGGCAGGGTTAACTTTTGCCTCAGTACATGACTGTTACTGGACACATGCTATTGATGTGGACTCAATGAATAAGGTGAGTGTGTGTGTATGTGAAGAGAGGGAAAGATATGATTAAAAGCACCATGCATGAAATATTTACATTTGTATACACTGTAATCTTTAATCTGTTCTGTTACACAACAGAGAGTTTTCTTTTAATGGTAAAGAGCACTATCTGGCAGGTATGTACATGTGTATATGATTTATTAAGGATCATATTTCCTCCTTTTCAGTTTTGTCGGAAGCAGTTTGTTGCCTTGCATAATCAACCTCTACTAGAAACCCTCTCTGCTGACTTTTTAAATGATATACAGAAGTACAAAAAGTAGGTATTTTCCTTGTGGATAATTTTCAGATATTATTTTTATATTTACAATGTAAAAATAATATACATGTATATATGAGGAATAAAGGAGCACAAAAATTTACTGAAAAGATCATAGCTATATTCATTTTGTTAACATTTAAATTGAAAGCATAAACTGTTTTGTATGGTAATGTGTATGATTATGTTTAAGATATTATGGTTTATTTGTATTTAGGGAGCATCAGAAGTTGAAGAAACTACACCAGCAGGCCATAGATGACCTAAGTGAACTTGTATGTAATGTACCTAAAAAAGGTAAGTTAATTGTAGAGGTATTGTATTCAGGGAAATTTTAACCCCGTTCGCCCAAGACACAAATGGGCAAGTGGGAGGTCAACATTACCGCTACATCGCCAAAAATTTCAACTCATTACCACTACTTTTTTAAAATTTTTGACTGATCATTACTGCTACAATCATTTGGCTGAAAACAACTCATAACCACTAAATATTGAATCAGCCAGGTATGGTAGGGAATAAGAGTTCCAATCAACAGAATTCACTCACTATTTAAAATTTCAAATTGAATTCTAATCAGAAGGTTGTGAGGAAAGTGGGTTATATCCATGAATGGTGCTTGATTAAAATTTTTTAATTTTTTTAAAGTGTTTTACGAAATAAAATAGATTTTAAATTTAAAAAACCCAAAACATCCAGCTCAAAGCCCTACGGTGAGCATGGGAAACAGGACTTATGATTGTATACACATAAACAGCTGGTTAACGAAAGAGTCAATGTAGCGGTAATGTATACTATTATATGTAGGAATAATGTAACATTTTTTGTAGCAGTAATGACTATGAAGCAGTAATGAAAATTTTGAAAATGTAGCTGTAATGATACTCACCCTGGCAAATTTAAGATGGAGCGAATTCAAAGAAAAAAGTATAATTTCATAAAACTGTGAGTGAGTGAAATTAGAATGGAATAAATGGTTTGCAAGTCTCAGAGGGCGAAAATAAAATGGGAGGAAAATATCCTGCGTACAGTACATGTGTATTAATAATTCTGTAAAACAACTTTACATTTCCAATAAGATGAGGACTGTGATGATTGGCATTTGATGAATAAATAGCAACAAACTATCCATTTACAATAGCATTTTAGTCCTTTTTTGTGATTCCTTCTAGTGGTAATTTTAGTTTACACATTCTATTTCATTTCAGGCACATTTGACTTGAACAAAGTGTTGGAATCAGAGTATTTCTTCAGCTGATTCAATAAGTGTTATACCACGTGAAATTTTTGTGACACACCACAAAGCTGATCTGTGATGTTTAGTACATGCATCGTTATCTGTGATTTTTTTTAATATATTGACAGCTCTAAAAGAATGGGATGCAACCAATTTCACATTCTTTATATCATAAGATGTTTTATGGGTTTTTAAAACACACACATAGCAAGCTACAACTCAAATCAGGAATTTCCATTTTCCATCTGTATTCATGTCTTGTTTTGTTATATTTTGATTTGTTTATGAAAATTGAAATAAAAAAAATTAAAAAAAAGATTGTTCCACAGGTGTTAAATGATATTATATCCAGAACAGCTTTTCAGGTAAGTGTAGATTGTCAGTCATCTTAACTGCAAAGTATTGAGTTATACCATCACAGTCATTGATTTTAATCTAGATCATTTTACTATTGGTTGAGCTCTTATTGGCTTTCATATCTGACATACAAAATGTGTCTAAAATTTCATTTGGAATGAAAACTGTTCTACCTAGAAGGAGACTTTATTTGCATTGTCTCAGTCTAGCCTGCTTCAAGCACCACTCTTTAATAGGAGCCATAAGATCAACAAATTCAATTAAAAATGTATTTATTTTAACAGTTTATTCATTGAATATAAACATGTACAATCAAACCTAAAAGGGACTGAGAAGAAATAGGTATCCTACAATTTGGGATTTTGAGGGTAAAATACATACAGAAAACATTATAGGAACTTGCATATCCCTTTGATTTATTCACGGTATTCGAGATATCACTTAGATACCATTAAAGTTTAATTGTATATGAAATCAGAGATTATTTCTCTGATTGATATATGAAAATCTCTCATCACTGAGGTACAGTTGTATTTATCAATTCTATTATGAAAAAAAATATGGTAACCATATGTACAAGTATATCAGCTAAAGTTTATGCAGTAATACTGCAGATGGCATTTGCAAATTTGATCACAAAGAAGGCATTTTATGTGAAAAACATGGTGTGTAGAAAGTTAACTAGAAGGGAGATGCCAGCAAACACTAACATGAAAGGAGCCATTGCATAGCTGAGCAGGGTGTTTTTGTTCAGTCCAAATGATCGTGGCTGTCCATGTATCACCAGGAGATACTGGTCAAACTGCTTGGCAGCGAGTTTGTCATGAGGAAAAGGATAAGGTGCTCCCAAACGATGGGCAGCCGCCAGACCAGATATGGTTGCGATTTCATGAGTATTGATCAGGGTGTAAGCTCCACAGTACCAGGAGTTCTGCTTCCCTTGTATGTATCTAACGAGGGGTACCACAAAGGCGTAATGATGCCAACTGTGGGCAAACTGTCGCCACCATCGCCTCAGAAGGATCTTATCGGGATTGAGTTCTTTCTCTGTCCAAAATGATCGAAGTGTATCATTCAGATAAATGGTTTGATAGATTATGCTATGTTTCCCTCTCAGATGGGGTTGATAGTTTGTCAAGTTAAAAGACATCTCTATTTTCTCTGGATCCTTTTCGTCTGTGTGAATGAAATACTGGTCAACATCCTTGTGTAGTTCATAATATTTGTTCATATAATCTTCGTCCTCATGAGTTATGATCAGATCATTAAAATATCGCACATTTCCCAAGGCTTTTCGCTCCATAAAGGTTGGGTTGTCCAAAACTTTCAAGGCTGTTTCAGCATCACAAGCAAAAATGATTTCATCAAAATCTTCCCTTTTACCCATGTGATCTGTAACGGTGACTTTTCCAGGGCACCTGCTGACTTTCTCAACACTTCTGTTGCCATGGAACCTCACACCACAGTTGTCCATTATGGTTTTGTACATGTCCTCAAGTTTTGGAAATGCAAACATTTCTGGCGTTTGACTTAGAAGTCTCTTGGAATCATAGTCAAACAGCCTAAGATCATCATCAAGGAAGACTCGGGCCATTATAGCTGATGAGACAAAAGGAGTCTGGTTTCCTGTTCCAAAAAACAGAGCTGTGAGAGGAAAAACCATGTAATTGCAAAAGTCCTCGGAAAAGCCATACCATTTCAGGACTTTGGCAATAGGCAGGAAAATAAAAATAGCCTCAAACTTGTTGATAATTTTGAGAACTTTCTCAAATCTTGCAATATCATTCTTTAGTTTTTCAGTTAATTCGGATGGAGCATAGTTGGTCCAGGCAGTTTTTCCTTTGCCAAAAGAAACTGTCAGTTTCACAGGGCTTACTTCGAGATTGAACTCCTTCATGATGTTCAAGAGATTTCTGTATGTGGGACATCCTCCTTGAACTCCTTTGAAAATTAAAGGAAAAGAATTTAAATTGAGGTTCCTAAACATGCTAAAGAACTTTAAATCAGTTTACTCTTCATAAATTTTCCTCTTATGAAAAATGAGAGTCACAATTCAAGGGATGTAACTCTGTGACTCACCATCATTGATGATTACTCCCCCCTTGATTTCGGAGGAGGTGGCTACCCCTCCTGGCACACTGGATTTCTCCCAGACCTGGACCTCAAACTTCTCAGGACAATGTGACAGACTGTAGGCAGCAGCTGTTCCCGCGGCCCCTGATCCAACAATTAAGACTTTCTTCGGCATCTTTTTTTCTGTAACAGTTTTATAAGTATCTATCAATAACAGTCTACAAGTTTACAAATATATGCTCTGTTAATTAAACATCAAAGAGTCATTTAACAATAGGGTCTATATTAAATATTCAAATAAATTATAAGGAATCTCCAGTGCTGTATTACTATAAAACAATTAATTGGACTATTACAATGTTAATTACTAATAATACTTCATTGTATCATTTAATTATAATTATTAGAATTTGGGTCTTAAAATTTCTGCATTCATTTACATAAAATACTTTTTAAACATTAAGATAAAATTACTATGCATAATTTATTGGTCAGTCTATTGTAGCACATGAAAAATGTAACAGCACTGCTGACATTACTACTTTTCATTACTTTCATTTTCAGTTGATTCACAAAATGCTTTTATAATCTAGCTATAGCTCTCATACATATGTTTCTTTTCAATAATTTGCTGTCATTTTGGTTACTGTATAAAATATCTTGCTTTGAGTTGAAGTCGGACTCAACATGTACATGATCACTATAAATTACTAGTATACGTATTCTATTAATTATGCCTAGGCTAATTATAATTAATGGGTCCATGCTAAAAGAAAGTTTTTTTTCCAATGAATTAAGGCTGGTTATAACGATATGATTTAGTTTCAATAATAATATATTACATCAGAGACATAAATGCATGTTTATTTAGAGTCCTGCTCACTGCACAATACATGCAAATGTACTCACCTCAGCTCTTACTGGTCAAACCGTTGAAACCACACCTTTGTCAAAGATTCATGCTAATATTTCAACAATAAAGCTGACTGAGCGGCAATTGAACTCCATTAACTTATGAAACCAATCTTTTATTATTATTTACCGGCTGTTGCGTAACATAAAGGGTCACATGTTACTCCATGTGATCCGCTGTTTGTATACAACATCCTGGCATTTTCAATATGGACGCGCCCTGTGCATTTATTGCCAAAATATCATCTTTGTGTTTTAAGGGATAATTAAATCACTTGTAATTTTGTTTATATATCATAAGTTATTTACTGTATTGCCTGATATGAAATGAACTTACGAATTCCTTTGTAAACTGGTACCAGGTATATTTGACTTCATTTGCTAAGGTCTGTGACCAACTTACAGAAGACTCATTGGTCAATGGACTTATGAGGGGACTCGATATGGGAATAAGTGATGTATTGTAGAATAATTATTTATTATTGTTATTATTATTATTATTGATAAAACCAGAGACATAAATAACATATGTCTCGAATAAAACATAGATCCTTGTATGGGTCAGTTAGGACGGGGGGG
>PRKT01000007.1:4208189-4284913 GCA_003671525.1 Saccostrea glomerata
GGGGGGGGGACACAACCAAAGAAGTCACCAAAAGTTACGAGATGACAAAAATGCAGTTTTATTTCCTTTAGATTCCAAATGGCAGTAGAATCTATGGAAGACCCTCCCATCCTTGGTTCCTATGGCCATTGATCAGTGTGAGACTGCATGGCTATTCTGCTATTAAGTTAAAAATGTACTAGTTAATTAAAAAGATGGTACATACCATTCACCATTCACTTAAAACATATAGGATAAAACTTTATTATTCTTAAACCATTTCAAGGGAAAAACCCACAGACAGTATTTGTTTTGGAAATGAATATAATAGTAATACTATGGGTTGAAAAAAATTATTTCTGAAACAATTATAGTGTCTTTGGAAAATACCAACATATCATAAGGAATAAATTGGATGAAATGTTAAGGGTAACTAAGTTTCATTTATAATTGATGGAATTTTGCCAATAAGCTTGGAGTGGGTATATTATTAGTTTTCTAGGTCCAATCAAGGGTACAATGTATATGGGGTTTAACTCCGGTTTTTATTCCACACACCATGAGGCCCACAGATCACAAATCAATCAAATCTACATAGGAAATAATGATATTTTTGCAGAACCTTGTATATGACACAATATGTTTAATTTTATTTGTTGATTACAGAAATATCCTCCCAGTCATTTTCGTATTTTTTCAGAAACTCAGTCAGCTCCCTGTAGATGCTGAAACACAATGCTGTCCCCAGGATCTCTCCTTAGTCAGGAGTGGTACAGTTCTACTTCAGGGAAAGGGGTCCTAGCATCTCTCACCACACAGAATCTACTGAAAAGAAAACCATTTGGTAGGACCTCTATACTAAATGTGGTATTGAAAAAAGAAGTGTTTTTCTTGTATCACTTGTATGTGTATATAAATGGTGCCTGTTTTGGAGGGTAACAGTTGAAATTGGCACCCCAAGGAATACCATTGTCAACCGACGCGTCAGCGGAGGTTGACAATGGTTTTCCGAGGGGTGTCAATTTCAACTGTTACCCTCCAAAACAGGCACCATTTATTTTCTTATACTGAATGTCTTCTTGATTTAGGATGTCAGCAAAAAAATCGTCGATCGTCTTTAAGTTCACGTTTAGAAAGCTTTCAAACTCCCCGCTACTTAGAAAAAGATTTAACTGACCTCTTTATTGTTAATTTGATGCTCTAAGACTCTTTAATCATCTAAAGATTTGTTATTTCTGTACTCACAAGCATGTTTCGTCTGTCGTTTGTTGTTTTCAAGAAAGTTACATCGGAGACAAGCTTTTATTGACGTCAAGTTTATTCCGGTTCTTTCAAACGCGCAACAGATGTCATGAGAATTCTATGGTGAACTGTACGCGCATAATTTCCACGCATGTGGCATTACCGTTGTGTTACCCGTTGCCACATGTGTTGCTACGGCTGAGGGTAATAGAATGGATTGTTAACTGCGTCTAAACCAATCAGATTGTAGTATTCAACATGAAAGTATAATAATTTAAATTAGTACATGTACATCTATTTAAACAAGGAATTTTAACAATCTACATGTTGACATTAAAATTACAAACTCATCTAGATTCTTTTGATCTTAAACTAGTTCTTATTTAAGAGAAACCTATATCCCTCTTCTGACAATTGCTTTGTCTACCAGGATAAATCATAAATGTGTATACTCCTACATACATAAGCTACATTTGATGTACCGGGGTATATCCTGCACAAATCTTTATAGTACATGATCTACTCATTATGTACCGGTATTTCAGTTGAACATTTACAATTTTGACTAATCCAAGTCCAACATATATAAATCAAAGCAAGAAGAGTTGACAGTTTTACTGAACATTAACAAACATGTCAGTATGGTTTATTCTTTCTTAACTTGTTTCTTATTCAGGTATTTTAGACAAACCTGTCTTACCAGCCAATGCAGTGACAGATGAGGTGAAGTATAAGATTCTTCTGGTGGGAAAAAGTGGAGTAGGAAAGACTAGCACTATAGCAAAGTTATCAGGGAACCACATTCCTACATCTCATAGTGAAACCCCTGGTAAGTTGAGGGTCATTTTATAAACTAAAAGGGCAAGAAATGCAGTTTTAATTTGAATATAAAAAACTTACATCTGATTCATTAACATATGAGCACTTTACTTTTGTAATATCTTAAAATTACAACTTACATCTATGATTTACTTTGAGTTCAAAAAAGTGAGGCAGGCAATATGATTTACTTGTACATGTACTTTGCAATACAATGTACATGTAAACATTGACAGATTTAATACATGCACCTTGACAGATCTATCAATTTCTGCATGTATTAATTTATTTACCCCTTAGAGTCACAATTGTCATGCTATGGACATATTTGTGATATAGTTTGTTTGTATTTTTGACAGGAATCCAGACCACTACTACTCCCTGGCCTGGGATGGTAAAACAACTGAACCGTGTCGTGATGTTTCAGCTGCAGTTCTGGGATGTGGGTGATGGTGCCATGAAGAAGTACGAACACATCAAAACGGTCAGTAGGGTTATCTATTGTTACAACTACTACCATCTCTATGGCAATAATGTTGAGCATTGAAGCTAATTCATTTAGCAGCTAAATCTAAGAAATGTATAGTAGCTTTATTGTACTATAATGAAAATATAACATGAAATAAACAAATTACCAATATTAAGGCAATGAAACACAATGGCAAAAGTGGAAAAACAACGTGTATATACCTGTCACTGTTACTGGCATGAGAATCGATTACAATTTTAAGAATTCCGATCCCAATGTACATATCAGACTTAACGTAACTACTACAAATGATTTTTTTTTGTATTTTTTTTTAGACCTGGGAAAATCAGGCAGATTGTGCAATATTTCTCTTTAGCTTTGTGGATAGAGGAAGCTTTGAGGAGATCTCTCAGCATATAACCAGAATGACAAAGCCAAAAAATAACTTTGCCAAGCTTGTTATTGGAACAAAGTATCCTTTATGCTTTTATAATTTATCTCAAACCATTTTTCAAACACCACTTTAGTGAATACATGCATACTCTTGATTCCTTGGATATGTCAACAAAATTTCAGTCCCAATGAGTTTGATATGTACATGTACTAGTATATAAAAGTTTGACTATAATAATTGATATATTTTTTGGGTACATTTACCCATGTATGTGTTTATCTGAGAATTAAGTTTTATAAATGAACTTGCGATTAATATTTAAAATTTTCAGTAATATTTTTGTCCTGTTTTTTCCCCTTGACTTGTTCAGATTTGATCAGCATGCACACAGTGAGGTCACACAAAGGGATATCAGGGACTTTGAACACAACTGGAAAATCCCTGTTCTAAAAATAAGAAATGTTCCTGATACAGAGACTAAGAATGACATGAATGAAGTTTCTCAGATATTGACCACTATTAGTGAACACCTGTGGCATCGAGATATATTGCTGGCAGGGAGAACTGCTTCTACCAGTGATGGGAAAATTTCATCATGCTGAGAATATTTCAAGATTCAAAAAGTTGTTTTTTTTTCCATGTAGATAAATCAAAACTTTATTTGGGATATTGTGAATATGATGCCATGTTTTATGATATTGCCGAATATATTTTTTTTAGATATGAAGTTGTTTTCTTTTGTGAAGAGATCAATAAGTATTTTATGATTAGAAACATAGTTTTTTGATAGTTTGTTTCACTTATATGATATATTACCAGAAACAAATGAAGGAAACTCAAATTAAGACTACTTTTCATTGAGCATTAAGGGAATTTAACTTTCCAAAGGTGCAGGTTAGTTTTAGTAGAACCCAGGTATCTTTAAGCCATATCTTGACAAACATGCTTCCAGACATACATGTATTTTGGATGCTTGATTTAACTTAATTTTTCCAGATGATTGAATAGTAATAAGTTTTGAAAAAGAGTCAATATTCTAAGTTACTATCAGCTCTGTAGTCACCAAATTTTCTTATCAGGATGCACACTACAGACTGTTCTGGATGCTTCATCTGACCAATTTTTAGCTCATCTGACGAAGTCAAAATGTGCTTATGCTCCTTGCAAGTTTGGTCCAGGTAGAGCTTAAAGTTACTTGGAAATATACCTGCCCCAGTAATTTTAACCTGGTCACTACTCAGGAAAATATAGGTCAGATCCAGCATCCAAAGCAAGTCTTGTAGTGTCCATCCCTTGATTCATCATCCGTGTAAGTTTGGTCCAGGAAGGGCATACAGTTACTTGGTAATGGACTTGCTCGAAAAACTTTAATCGGGACACCGACACCGGGGGTATTTCGTGAAGGTGAGCTAAAAATGATAAGATATTTGCCTTACTAAAAGACAACATTCGTCAAGATGAGCTTCGTAAACTACGAAAGCTCCTTTTGGTAGGTTAAAAAAATAAATTTTTCGCTTCATAACGCGAAACTTTCGCGATTAAACGCGTAACTTTTGCGAATAAACGCGTAACTTTCGCGTTATAAATTGAAACTTTCGCGATATAACGCCTAACTTTCGCGAAATAATATGCATATATAATGCTACTCAGGAACCTTGATCTTGACTGACAGATAAGAACATGAAAAACAGACGGGAACTCTCATCTACTTATTCATAAAATATCATTTCCTCAGAAGATGTACTGGAGAGTTGATGTGAGAATAGGATAGATTAGTCATCAGAATATTTTTTTTCTATTTTAAAACCTTACCAATTGTTAAAATGAATTTTTTGCTTAAATATATGTTTTTCAAATTTTGAATTCAATAAATTCTTCAGACTGATTACTTTTTTAAAGAAAAAACTCCACTTGACACTTTTTTCAAGCTGTATTTTTAATTAGTATTAACACTTACTACAACTGTACCACTAGTTAATTAAGCAATATATCATATGTTTTTATGATTGTAGATTGTGAAAGTCCAAGTTTAAAATAGCCTTTTGCTTATCATTGTAATAAATAAACTTGATCACAAAATCAAAATAAAAGTTGAGACTTAAGCAAATGTCTTGGTTAAACAGCAAAAGTTTCGCAATATAACGCGAATTAAGTTACGCCTTATAATTTACGCGTTTATTCGCGAAAGTTTCGCGTTATATCGCGAAAGTTACGCGTTAAATCGCGAAAAAATTATTTTTTATAACCTACCAAAATGAGCTCAATGGGCTTATGTAGTAATCTTTGATTACATATGTTTTTAGAGAAATGTCTCAACCAATGATATAGTATTTCTACATTTGCACTACAATTTGCAGATGATTTAAAAATAGTTTTTGAAAAGGAATTTAGTGTAGGTCTACTCCCAGTAATTGTAAGTCATAACCAGACCGAACTCCTAATAATATTCCTACAATGTCTGTTGTTATATTCTGCATATATTACTTCTAATTCTAGATGATATTCATCAAATGAGAATATTCTTTGGTAAGCAATGCTCTTTTTTTTTGGGGGGGGGGGGGGGTTCAGTGTTGCTGGCATTTTAAAAATACCTGAGTGTCCTTCAACTGCAATACTGGTGGTGTATAGTTAGTGCGTATATGTTAGAAGTTTAAATTGGGCCAAAAAGCTTTGAAAGTTTGTATACCTTGATCACATGCTTCTGAACTATTTTCATGAAAAAACAAAAAGGTCCAGGAATTTATTGTTTTTAGTTCTTTTCCTCAACATTGTGTATAAACATTAACACATATAGAAAAAAAAGACACATGCGTTTATTCTCTTTCTCTCTCCCTCTCTCTCCAGCCTGCAAATTTTTAAGGGGACCAAAGTCCCACTGTCATATTCACACTGATTTGGAGTGTCTTGTTTTAACAGACACACGTTGTTTGAGAACGTCACCCCTGTGAGTTGATTTCTCTTATAATGAAGTGCCAGTTTGATTTCTTACCCATTCTGCCTCGTCACCAGCAGTTAATCTCTTATATAAATATTGATATGTGCAAATAAATTCATTCCTCCCTCTTTTGAAATTTTTCCATTTCAAACAAAAAGATGCACCACTTAAAATGTTTATATATTATCGTATCAATTTCACCATTCCTTGATGACTTAGGAACTGTCGAGGCAAACACCAAGTTTTTAATAATTATTGCAAAGTGTTCAATTAGATATACTGAGCGACATAGTAAATCTAAATTACTTTTAAAGATAATTTTTTCTGAATGATGGATGTAAAAAGTTGTCTGTTTTTTCTAATTGTCCATGGTATGTATGATGTTACTTAAATAAGAATGTTTTAAATATTCAAATAATAATTATATTTTATTGTTTATAAACTATATTGTCATACAAATGTACCAGTAACTGAATTAATTATTTTTCATTTGAAATACTAGTATCTCGGGCAATGATGATATTTTTCTCAATTTTAATCACTAGTCGTTATATACATTTCTCATCACAAATGCTACGATAAACAAAAAAAAAAGATAAAATTTCTGTAACAAAAACAGTTACTATTATTATACTAGTACGTATTTATTTCATTATTAACGACGAGAAATAAAAAAGAAATGCCATTCTATATTTGACCTATGTATATGCACTATCGAAAAGCCTTATAAATAAATTGTCCTCTAACTGGTCTTTTTTATAAGCATGTACAAAAAGAATATATATATATTTTTTTGTAATTTAGTCTCAAAAGTTTGCATACGCAGGTAAATCAAGTTTTGATAAATCTTTTAACAGAACGATTACGAAAATTATCCCCCCCCCCTCCAAACAATTTTACGTGAGCATATAACATACAGAGAGACTGATGCTACCGCTGAAATTTTCAATTTTTAAAGTTTCTTTTTCTTTCATTTATAGCTATTCTGTGTGCAAATTCTTCTTATGGAACAACGTAAGTCAAAATTATTGTTATCCATCATCCATATTTGTAATCTACACTCTCGCTCTGAGTCTCTCTCTCTCTCTCTCTATATATATTTTTGATTTTTTTGTAAAAAGAAATAAAAGTGCTTAAACGGATAAAAACATTTTTTCTTTTTGTTTGGGTAGTTTTAACTTCATTTAGACCAATTGTCTCCCATTTTCTCTCGAAAAACGGTCCAGAGTCCGTATCTCTCCATAATGGGAGAGAATCGTACATTTTGGCCATGGTTTGCGACGATGAATGTTCCCAAGAAATATAATTGCGCAATATTTCAGGCATAGTTTTGAAATACGTATGGGGAAAAAAGCTCCAGTATATGGAAAATATTTTGATTTACTTTAACAAATTAATTGGAAATTAGAAACTTATTAAAGAACACAATTTATTGGCTTTTTACTTGATAGAAAAAGTGAATATAAATTATAATTTTGAAATAATACAGATATAGACTTGCAAACTTCCTCAATTATTGTATTTTTTTCTGCGTGAAATATTTAATATTTTAGTTCTATACAAAAGACGAACATTTCGTAAATTTTCACATTTGGGTGCTTGAAACAAAAAAAGGGGAACCAATTTTGGGATGGGGTACACAGAGAAAAATGGCTCGCATGATTTTCATGAGAAAATAAAAAAAAACCATGCTGATAATACGGCATGCGAATTTAATACAAATGTCCTCATACAATATTCATGCGAATGTATTACATATGTTTTTTTTAAATCGTTTCTTTTCACAATATCATCTAGTCTGCTTTAATTAAATTTTCATTATCTATTATATTCAATGACAAGAATATTATATCAATGTAATTCATAAAAAAATGTATTTTGCAGCGTGACATCCTTGACTTTATTTAGGTTGCGGCCAAGAGATAGAATGTCTAGTTCTATAATTATATTATTTACCAAATTACAATATCCACAAGTAAAATAAATTAACAAATTGTCAAGATTTTATGAACATCTACACTTTGAACATGTAGATATGAGGAGTCAGTGTTTGAAAAATGCCTGTCCAGCAGTGGAGTGTTCGATTCCCTGACGGACCCTATGGGGAACGCAGTGGATGTGAGTACCTTAGAGGGTTTGGTCTTCGCTGTTACAACAATACTACAAAGCGGGACCATATGCTCGTAAGTCAAACTCTGGTATAGTTGCTGAGGTGCACAAAATAATTTCGGGATAGGGGTAGGTGGGGTCAAGGCCGTAACTAGGTTCAAATTTTTAGTGAGGCAAGGGTGCTGAGCATTCCCAGTCCCAGACGGGACTAGGGTAATATACCTGATGGCCAGTGATGGGGGTTTCCAGGGGAAGGGGGATCCTGAAACCTGGGTATTAGAAAATAAAAGATTTAATCTAAGAAAGTTTTTACGTTTTGAATTGTTGTCTACATGGCACAGTGGTTCGAGCGTGTACTGAGGAGTTGATCCTGACATCGCGGGTTCGAACCCCACAGTGGGATGTAGAGACAGGTCCTTCGGATGAGACCGTAGAAACCGAGGTTCTATGTCACAGTAAGTGATGGCACAAAAAATATTTCTCGCTGTTCAATCATCTTCAGTGACCATTGAAAGCCCAGTACAGATTTAAAACTTGCAGCCCTCCACCGGCAAGTAGTGGTGTCTTAATATGAATGAGAAATTCTTAGAGGGGATGTTAAACAACCAAACAATTTACAAAACAAACAATGCGAATTATATTTTATATGCGTTCTAAATAAAAATGAGGCACCTGGTGAGATGAACCATTTACAGAAATTGAAACAAAAGTTGAAAATATTCATTTAGCAAGAAGACACATAATTTTCACGTTAAGGACAGATGATACAAACAAATTTTTGTCAAAGAATTTGAAATTATCAACTTTTAGATGAGCAAAATGAATAACTTTCACCGCATAGTTTTTAATTTTTTATTCCGATTTGCACAAAAATGGAATTTGAAGTGAAAATTTTTTGTATAGATTAATAAGGATGATTTCAGAAGGGCAGATTTTTGAACATCACAGAAGGTTTACAAGTTCTTTATATTCTAGATATTTTTCATTTGCATCATTTGCAATGAAATTAGGCCAAAAAATATATACCTATCCAGGCATCCATTTTTTGTTTGTATCATCTGTCCTTAAATGAAAAACTTTTTCACTCTTCAGAAAACACTTAAAATTTAGTGAGGCATTTGCCTCACTTGCCTCAATGGCAGTTACGGCCTTGGGGGTGATTATCTAGATGTATCCTTTTTTCTACTCTATTTAAATGCATGCTAAATTTCAACTCGAGCTTTGTAGAGATAAATGTTCCTTTTTTAAGATACAAGGATGCTTATGTGTCTTGCATTAAAACGGATCTGCCATCCTCCTCATATGCTGTGGACGCCAGGCTAAAAAGTGTCATCAACGTCACCAAGTTCGAATTGGAGATAAATAGCATATGCAGCACAGACATTACAAGTATGTATATATTTTTACATTTAATTTTTTTTCTTGTAATGGCAAATCTAACACTTAAAAGAAACAAAGGTGCGAGGGAAGTTGGGGCAATAAAACAAAGTTTCTTACCATTATGAAGGAAAAGGGATAAAAATTATAAGAAAAACAGTGGCAGTGGCCCATGTATTGCAAATAAGTTGCCTGGTATAGTAGTCAGCTCAGGCAAGCCTAATGCTGCAATTGCTTGCAAAGAAATATACAAGTACATGATGGATTGATCATTAAATAAGTTCCTAATAAAAATCTCTTGTTTTATTTATAGGTCTGACCACTGCTGTTCAGATTTGTGCTTCAGACTTCACTACAATCAGAACTTCTTGTATAACTGTTGATTATTCTTCTGATGCCAACTTCTGTGCGTAAGTAGCATTTTTGTTACAGCTAAAGAAAGATACTACTGAACAATTATTTATTTGGAAGACATATATCAAACAGTAAATTTGAGAAAATATAACAACAAGCAAGAATTTTATATTGTAGAAACACAATACCTTCCCTTTTGGAGTGTCTTACAAATTATTGTGGAACAACTTTATCAGAATTTGTTCGCCAAGAAGTCATCAATATTTTCTCTCAGTCATGTTTGGATGAGTTTATTACAACAACCACTGTTTCCACCACAAGTGGATCAACTACCACCACTGTTCAACCAACAACCATACAAACCACAGCAACAGAATCAACCACAATCAGTCCTCAAATTACTACTCAGACAACCACAATGGAATCCACTACCACCGCGCCTCCCATTACCTCAACAGAATCTGCCACAACCACTTCTCAACAGACCACCACTCAACCCACCACAACCACTACTGAACAGACCACCACTCAACCTACCACAACCACTATTCAACAGACCATCACACAATCCACAACCACTTCTCAACAGACAACCACACAAGTTACCACAACCACTACTCAACCCATCAAAACCACCACTCAACCTATCACAACCACTACTCAACCCTCTACAACCACCACTCAACCTATCACAACCACTACTCAACCCACCACAACCACAACTCAACCTATAACAACCACTACTCAACCCACCACAACCACTACTCAACCTATCACAACCACTACTCAACCCACCACTCAACCTATTACAACCACTACTCAACCCACCACTCAACCTATTACAACCACTACTCAACCCACCACTCAACCTATCACAACCAACACTCAACCCACCACTCAACCTATCACAACCAACACTCAACCTATCACAACCACTACTCAACCCACCACATCCACAACACAACCCACAGCAACCACCACTCAACCTTCCACAACCATCACACAACCCACCACAACTACTACTCAACAGACTACCACACAACTCAACACAACAGAATCAACTGTTACTACAACTCAGACAACAACTATACAACCCTCTACAACAGAATCTACCACTACACAATCGACTTCCACACAATCAATGTCTACAGATTCAGAGACCACAGCTGGTACATCAAGCAGTGCCACAGCCACTCAACCTTATCCAAACATGGACAGTGGATGTACCAAAGTTTCTGTTACTATAAAAACAATCTCACTGGTTTTATTCCTTACCGTGCTAAATTTTACTGAACCATTCCAATAAAATTTCAAATTGCTTATGACACAATAATTTATCAATAGATTTTTTTAAATAAAGCTTTCATTATGTATATTTTATATCAATCATGATCATCTTTTCAACTGCATATTTTAGTATGCCTAGCTCAGTTTCCCTCTTGTTTGAATTTAAAGTTTAAAGTAAGAAGTGTCTGTCTTGACTTGAGTTTTCAGCTCAAGCAAGCTATAATAGGAGTTTGGAGGATTGAAAACTATGAATGAAAATGAATTTGGGAAAAGGGTGGAGGGAGTGGTGATATGTCATAGCCATGAATTTAACACACATTTAGCAGTTGTGGGAACAATGTCTGTTGGTACAGGGTTTACTGTTTATATATTAACATCACAGGTGCTTTACATCTTTAACCTTTTCATAAATAAAAAATTCTCCATAGTATAATAATTATAAGGTTATTGTTATATACTATGGGGAATTTTTATGCGCCCGAATTTATTTGGGGCGTATATTGTTTTTGTCCTGTCTGTCTGTTTGTCTGTCTGTTGTCAACTTTAACCTTCGCCATAACTTTTGAACTGTGAGAGAAAGAGACTTCATATTTGGTATGCATACTCCACGAATTAAGCACTTTCAACTGACACAAAGGTTAATGACCTTGTGACCTTGACTCTGACCTTATGCTAAAAATAGCTTTTTTGAACTTTCGACATTACTTTTGAACCGTGAGAGAAAGAGACTTCATATTTGGTATGCATACTCCACTAATTAAGCACTTTCAACTGACACAAAGGTTAATGACCTTGTGACCTTGATTCTGACCTTTATGCTAAAAATAGTTTTTTCGAACTTCGCCATAACTTTTGATTCGTGAGAGATAGTGACTTCATATTTGGTATGCATACTTCACTTATTAATCACTTTCAACTGACACCAAGGACAATGATCATGTGACCTTGACTGGGACCCAATTTTCTAAAAATTGCCTTTTGGAACTTTGTTGCCACCGGGCGCATAGTGTTTCACAAACACATCTTGTTATTTATGAAAAGAAAGGTAAAAACGTCATGCCCCTGTGATCAACATTTATGAATATCCTAAATTGTTCAAATATAATAATACCGAAAAAATACAACTTAAAGAACAAACTTTAGTCCATCTTAGTAATTTGTCAAAAAATGAACAGACTGGTCTGTTAAAATGTGTCTTTTCTGTCTGTTATGACGCAGACTATTTCATTTCAAAATGAACCAATTCTTTCAGATGCACCACTTTAGGGTCGTAAGTACCGGTATTGTAAGCAGAATTTAACTATATTTTCAGGGAGCATGTTAAAAGAATGGCACAGAAAAACAACTTTATTTCAATGTCAACAGTAAATGCTCATACGTGAATGGAATATGATTTTCAATAGAAAAAATTGTAATTTAATAATTTGTCAAACTTTTTCAATAGTTATATGCACATGGATATTTAGAAAGTTCAGAAAAAATTAAAGCCCTTCCTCATGTGAGCTGAAATCATAAATCAAAAGATAGTACAAAAGATATGTTATAGTCTTATAGAAATTGAACATGATTGTAAATATTTTCTGTTAAAGCATACTAGTGTACAAAATATCACAGTGACTGAAGTTATATACATTGGTAAGAACTAAAATAATTCAACGAAAGAAAATGACATTCACTCAGAACTCCATACAGTCCAAAAATTAGGTAATATCAAAACATGTCTTGTTCAAACACCTTTCATCAGATAGAATTCCAAAAAGATGTATCAATATTCAAAATGAAAGCCATAATACATTCTGATGCAAAAAATATATTTTGACACAGAGAAAACATGTATGAAATGATGCTATAATGAAAAAGTAAAACATTGTCAGATGATCCCAGCTGCTTCTACTTATGTGGCATTATGACACTGTAAAAGAACTGCGAACGATAGTACATGTATTGTTCTCCCACCTACCTCCAAGTCCATTTTCAAAAGTTAAGATATTCGAATGATCTTTAACATTTATATTGATATTTATATGGATTTTCATAAGATGTTACTTATTTGGGAAAACAACGAGAGATAACTAATCAACAGAAAACAGAAAATATTTTCAAAACATCTTCCCTCTTGTGCCCCCACTTATTCTTGACAAAAAAAAATTGTCCCTTTTTATTCCTTAGCAAAATATTTATACTTTCTCCCTTGGATCCTCAATTAGAACAAAGTTTAACCTGCACCATCTGAGGATACCTGTATATATTTATCACAATTGATTGTTCTGATGTTCTTGAAAAGAATTTTCTTTTACATCCAAGGCAACAATTTGATCCTTTTGCTGTGGCTGCACCCTATCCCAAGGGTACAAAATTTGGACAAAACTTATGAACATACATTATGTCAAGATATTTTTCTATAAATTTCTTATTTTTCCAGTAGTTCTTAAGAAAATGATTTGAAAAAATGCCACCAAATTTACACAATTCATGATTGTCTATCCTTACAATAGAAAGGGACTCTTCAGTTGAACAAACTTGAACCCTCTTTACCTGAGGGTGCTTTGGCAAGATTTAATGACTTGGTCCACTTCATCTGGAGAAGAAGTTGAAAAATGTCAAAAATGCATAGAAAAGACCAACATCAGCTAACTAATGAGATAATATTTTATGGACAGTATAATGCTATTTCACCCCCACCTTCCAATAAAACTTTGATCTTTACAATGTATATGGAAATAATAATTCAATATCCTCAAACTATTAACAATACTTACTACTAATAACAAATCATCAAGAGAAGCACTCTGTGACATAATCATTTAGTCCCATATTCCTTAAATGAGTATAAACAAATTGTTCAAAATACTTAAACTTGCACATTTCTAAACCTCTGCAAAATTTTAAATCCTTTGTTCTGTCAGCACCATTGTATATAATTTTCAAATAATAATGTATCTTTGATTCCTCTTCCTTGCTATACAATTCAAGGGCTATAGAGGATGCATAAGGTGTCCACTTCCCATCAAATATGCCCAACAGCATTAAAAATGGAGTCATTGTTATGTCATGTCCTGAGTATAACACAAAGTTTGTTCGGGAGCTCCGCTTGGTGACATTTTTCATTCTTAAATACATCTCCACCAGGAGAGGGTGAAACCTTAAATGGTGTGTTTTTAAAAGATTTTCATTATAAAAATAATTATGTTGCATATCTGTGCTAATTAAGCTCCATAATGTGTCCAACATTTTTTTATCTACACATGAATTTCTCTGTTTATTACAAGGGTAAGGAAGGCTGTGACAAGCTCGCACCATCAATGTATCAAAAACATGAGTTAATGACTTAATCTCTGTGATATCCATGTGGAATATACTGGCTACTTTCCTTTTGAAGTTTGTAATTGCTTGTATTGAAGATTGACTCATCTTTCTCATATTCTTTTGAGGTGCTGCATACTTTTCTATGCCTGTACAATAACAGCGCAGTCCGGAATCCTTCTCTGAACACAGATCAGTTCTAGCTTTCTGAATTTGAAATATAGCATTGAAACCAGATAAAAAGCCAAACATAAAAGCATTTGCACTCTGGTAAGTTCTAGGGTATACTGTACTCTTCACAATAATTTTTTTCTCACTGAAATTTTGTCCAAATAAATCCAATTGATCAATGTACTTGTATTTCGCTTTCAGGCCATTCAGCAATGCCTGCACGGCTCCCTGTGGAGTTAAATATGACTGCCGACAATATGGTTGGTTTGGATAGGGGTGCAAAAATTCAAAATTCTCATTAGCGTCCTCATTTTGCATTCTGGAAATAAACTTGCCCACAATCCAGTGTACATGTTTCTCCTTCTTTGAAAACTTACAGCTGATTCTTGGGTTAGGTCGGTCAGCTAGAGTGTGAAGTGGTGTCCTATCTCCATGTCTGATCATCATCTGTACAAGCTGTAGTTTGTAACCATGTGTTCCTAGCTCTTTATGGTAATGACCTATTAAAGAATATTAAAGTCCTAGAAAATATAGGCTTCAAAAAATGTTTTATTAAGATTCAGACATATCTCTAAATTAAGGTGTCAAAATGTCTTCAATAACTACCATTCAAACAAACAAAGAAACAAATTTAGGAGGACCTTTTGCAAACATGAATACATAAAAAAAAAAACATCAAAAATACTGGTTCAATATACATGTATTACCTGAGAGTAAATACCAAATATTATGTGTCAACAGAAAGTGTACATGATAAATATATATCCACTGGCATGTAATCATTCAAATAAAATTTACCTACCAGTATCCTCTTTTAATGAGTTAGCATTTGGAAAATTACAGTATTCAAAAGCTCCAGATGAAGATGTTGCTGATGATTTATTATGGACGGGAAATTTCTTAGTCTGTTCTTGAAACAATATTTGTTCTGATATTCTTTCCAGATGTTGTTCAGAGACTGATTGGCTTGTTAGTTCACTTCCATATTCTGAAAATATCGGAAAACTTTTCATTAGTCTCTACAAGACAAAAAAAAAAGAATAATAATAAGAACAGAAAATGCATGCACAAATTAGAGTAAGATTTTTTAATTCAAAGTTTCTCGGTCTCATAAGATGTGAAAAATAACGATTTATGTGATAGAGAGAAGAAACTGGAATATTTTTGTAGAAAGTATACATTTCTGAACACTTTAAAGATTAAATGTAAGCATCACCTACAATCAGAATAGATCCATAAATATATAGTCTACTTTCATAAGCACATTCTTATTTGGTGCATAATCTGTGTAGGATGCATCCACCATGAAAATCCACCATTCAGTCTACTGAATGGTAACTGAATGCCCACTGAATGGTCACTGAAGGTCACTAAAAAGATCCTTTCCCGTGACCTTTCTGTGATCATTCATTTACCATTCAGTCGACTGAATGGCACATACATTTCAGTGACCTTTCAGTTATCATTCAGTTGCATCTTTTTATTGAATAATCGGCTTATTTTTTAACTTAAAAAATTTATTTCACTTTTTCCTGGTATAATAGCATTAAAATTATCTTATTCCGAATAAGAAGTGGAGAAAAAAAATTAATGTAAGAAAAAAGAAATTGTGCACAAGGCCAGAATCGAACCCGGATCTCCTGCTTGGTTGTCCAGAAGCTTATCAATTACGCTACAAATTCTTGTTGTAAACAGTGGATTTAAAATCAATCAATTTGTAGAAATTGATGGAGCAATCGGATCACTTGTTGTATCAAGGAGCTGCGATGTGTATATATCTTGTATATCTTTTGTATATTCTATGTTAGTAGCGCGGATTTTGGGGACAGACTGATTAATTACACATCTCCTTTCAGGATGATGACAATTATCTGCGACGGGCACCTGTTCCTGTGTCAGAGATTTGAGATCGTTGTAAATTCTCTACCTAGAAACTTGGTAGAATAATTTTAAAACAATATCATTTAAAAAGCTAAAATCTTCAATATTTAGTTTTTTCTTCATGAGGCATGTATAAATGATTTATTCTATTAATGTAAAATGATTTTAAAATGATGTCTTTCGAAAGCTAAAATATCCTGCGGTTTTGACAATTAATTTAGAAACGAAATTTATAAATATTAGGGTTCATCCAGAAAATGTGTAAATAATATGAATTCTGTCTCGTCATTAAAAACTAGATATTTCCATGAAAAAAACACGTATTTATAAGCACTATTGAATGTAATCTAAGGCATTTATCTAAATTTTGATTCGACTATCAGATCATCATTTGTCATCACTTGAAGAATTTTTGTTTTCTAAATCTGATTAGAAAATTAAGAATCATTTTGAATAAGTATCCTTTGTTTTATAAAATTATAAAAATTACTGTAGTCGTACTTTTTTACACAGGGTCATAATTACGCGGAATCTCAATTTCTGTTTAATCCGCAGGTAGAAAATTATGCGGATTTTCTAGATTGTCACTATATGCCTTACATTTATATATAGTACGCAGAAAATTTGTGACCGCGTATATAGCGTAAATTAATACCACGCGGAAAAAAGTACTTCTACAGTAATTTGACATATTTTAAGGTACCCAAATTTAATCACGATAAGCAAAAAAACACAAGTAAGATTGAATAAAAAATCAATATTGCTTCATTGTTAGGGAAAAAATTGTGCAGGTCTCTTAAGATTCTGGTCAGCACTTTGCCCCACAAAGAGATTCCCCTGTTCTGGGTAACACTGTAGAATCTGAGGGTGCACAATGTTTTTGTTGGTGTATATCACAGAATGATTTGAGCTTTGAATCCAATGGCTTAGCTCACAAAATGAAAGCTCTGACATTCCCCACGACCAAGTACATGTAAAACTGTATTTCATTTGCAGTAATGATTTATATCAGATCTATTACAGCTCTGTTCTGTTGCTTGTACCCAGACTGAGAATTGTTCACAGGGAGTAGTTAAACTTTCCCTCTCAAGCTGTTTCTTTCTTAACCATCACTCATTTCTTTTAAAGACAATAAAACTTACCTTTTTGAAAATATAAATAAAGTAAAAATACCACAACAAGCAAAATGATTATGATCTTTAAGCGACATCTCCTGAGTCTTGTGGCAGCCATGGACTTTGTATGCCAAAAAAGATGCATCGACTGCTTCAGAATAGCAGAATCTTGATCCCGATTAAATTGTAAATTTATTTTTAATATATAATGGCTAGTATTGTCTGATAATTTACTTGTGTGGGTAACATGGCAATTAATTCATAATCTAAAATAAGAAATCCCTAGCATTCACCACTTCAAATGTTGCAAATAAAAATCTAAATAGCCTACTTGCACATAATCAACTCTCTAGCGTAAGAAGGTACAAAATTATCAACCGTGCACCGGCGTGTGGTCACTCCGTACGGTGACGGTATCGTAAGCATTTGTTGTTGTTTTTCTCAAATTTATAGACATTTCCGATTAAACTGAAGGATGCCAACGATTTCGGTAAACAAGGAAGAATTGTTTAAAGCTCTTGGAAAACGTTACAGTAAGTGAATTTTACCATAGAATTGGCAATCCCCAGTTTGCGTTGGCTTGCATCATCACTGAAATTCTAAACCGTATCACAAGTGTCAGAAACATGAATGCTTGTAGGACTTGACACAAAAAGCATATGTAGATCAATTCATCAGATGTATGAAAATGCGTTATAAGATTTGACAAAGTTATTTTTAGGTGACAATGAGCATCATTTACTGTCATTTTACTGTGTGACATATGCTTGTTAAAAAAGTTCAGGGGGACTTTATAAGTTAATTTGGCAGTATATTGAGATTTTAGAAATATGATCTAGTCCTACATTTATATACGTGTTTGTCTGTTTGAAGTTCTTTTTCTGTATGTTTTTATTTTTGGAAAGTGTACATATGAAGTTTAGACACCAGGAAGAAATAATAAGTAGGGCATATATAATCTTACATCAACAAACACTTCATATGGAATTAGTTTATTTTGAGTGAATTTTTCAAACACATTGAAATATCTCTAGATGTAAACAGTGAACTTGTGAATTAAGTGCTGATGTAATCTGAAATGTGCTACTGAGGAAGGGATGTTAAATTTATGTATAAAATACAAGTAACTTTACAAGTAAAATTTTGTTTAAAAAATCATTTTTAAGAGATAGCAACTATCCCCTTATTTTTATTCTTTTATTTCCATGCAAATGTAGTCAGATCTCCATTGTCCACCCATATGTCTAGTTGCCTGTCTGCATCTGTAAACAATTTTCAAAAACACTACTCCTCCTTTAGTTTTGGAATGATTTCTGTCTATTATTTGACACACAGGTAGGCTACACTAAGATAAAAATTATTCTGATTGCAATAAATCTTGCCCTAATTTTAAGAGAGACTTATAACAAAGGACCATTATTCTGTTCATTGCTGTTGCAACATTTCATGGAAAGTGCTACTTTTGTTTTAAATACAAACCAGTACAAACTACAGCTTCATCAGAGGTTCTAGTTTCACCCCCCATGTTTTGTTTTAATATTAAACTAAAATTGATGAATTGATAAAAGCCTATTAATGGAGAAGGAGTTTCTATGCCAATCTATGGCAATGCAACTTTTATTTATGGGAAAATCTATGCATGGATAAGTATTTTTCAGTTTATTGACACATAGAAGCAAATCAAAACCTGTGACTTTTGGCGACACTATTAATTTAAATTATTTCATTTCTTTCCAGCCTTTGAAGAATTTGACGAACTTTGTTTTGAGTTTGGAGTAGAACCAGAGGAGGCAGTATGTATATTTCAGCATGTAATGTACCTGCCAGTTTCAATGACAGAAATTTGAGATTTTTTTCAAAACTTTTGTTTTGATTATAGGATGAAAACGAAATAGCAGAAAACCCAGATGCAGCATTAGAATGGAAGATTGAAATTGGTGCCAACAGGTGAGAAACTGCTATGGTTTTTTATTTATATTTTGAAGTCATGTTTTGAAAATGAAATAATTAAGTATTTAAGTTTCCTTATCCATACCAGTTGTACTGAAATATGTTAATGTATTTAAAGAGAATTTTGATCATTTTTAGGTATGACTTGTTGTGCATTGAAGGACTGGTCAGGGGGCTTCTGGTGTTTTTAGAAAAGTAAGGAAAAGTTCATAAATGATTCTGTATATATTGATTCAAATAATAAATTTTATAGAATTATTTTGAAGAAATGATTACCACTAATTCTTGTCATTATTTTTTTATCTTAGAATTTCACCCCCACGTTACAAACCTATCCCACCATGGACTGGTAATACACAGAAACTCAAAGTTTTACCAAGGGTAAGTATGTAGCCATTAATAAACAAATATCAAATTAATTTCATTCTCTCTGATTTAAAAAATGACAGTGTGTTTTTTCATAAATAGACTGCAGAAGTAAGACCATTTGCAGTGGCAGCTGTTTTAAGAAACATCACTTTTACTCCTGTAAGTATATGTGAAATTAAAATGTCAATGTCAGAATACTGATGGTTATTTAAGAGGCAATTCAATCACTGCATTTTGATTTTGCATTACAGGAAAGATATAAGAGTTTCATTGACCTTCAAGACAAGCTTCACCAAAATCTCTGCAGGTAGGAAACAGGTGCTTGAGTCTATCAAGTGTTCTACTCCATTTATTACACTGTAATTACCGGTAGATATCTGAAAATTGTCAGCAGAAATCCTTTATCCATTCACAATACTATTTTTATGTCTACAATTTCTTAATTAAAAATGTATATTATTTGGTAAAATATTTGTCAACAGGAAGAGAACCTTAGTTGCCATTGGAACACATGACCTGGACACGATAAAAGGACCCTTCTACTACGATGCCAAGCCCCCATCAGAAATCAAATTTAGAGCTCTGAATCAGACAGAAGAAAAAACGGCTCTACAGCTTATGGAACTCTATTCCGTAAGTCAAGTTAAACTTTGCTTCTTCAAACACTAACAACTCAAATACCATTGATATGTCAAATTCAGTTAAAAGCCCAAAGTACTTTTAATGAGTATATTCCTCAGTATCTGTAATCATGGGATATATCAAAGAATTTTGTCATTCCCTTGTGTGTGAACCAATTTTCTAAATTCAAACTCTCAAACTTTTTTAGATACATGTATATAAAGTGGGACTGTATAATATGACTGTAAAAATTAAAAATTTGAATTTTAGTGTGAAATAACAAAGATTTCTGTAGAATGAAGAGTAAAATTGTAATTTCTTTTCAGAATGAGAGCCACTTGAAGCAATACCTTCACATAATCCAGGACAAGCCTGTGTACCCTGTTATCTATGACAGTAGAGGGGTTGTGTTATCCATGCCACCTATTATTAATGGTAAGCCTGTCTTGTCCACTTAGAATATAACAAGAAATGGGGAGGGGGGATCATATTTCACAACCATGATATCTTGAATCTGGGGTCAATATATTATAACCATATTATTTTGAACCAACTGGGTTCAATATTTTATAGGGGGGTAATTTATTTGTGCAAGTGAACCCACATTCAATACATTATGCAAAAAATTGAATTTCGTGGTTTCAAAATTGTGCTACCCTGTTTATATCTTTACTAATATCATAAAAATATTTCATTCCTGTTTACTATAAAAGGGGACCACAGTAAAATAACACTGAAAACAAAGAATGTTTTCATTGAGTGTACAGCCACCGACCTCAACAAAGCCAAGATCACACTGGACACGATTGTCACGATGTTCGGCCAGTACTGCTCTCCACCCGATGAGTAAGTGTCATCTTCTATTTCTAGTCTTTTTGTGCTCTAATTTAACTTCTCTCTCTCTTGCTTACCATTTAGAGGTGACAAGTTCTTTTGTATTTTTAACTTATATTTACTTTCTTTAATAGCTGGTGTGCATTTGATAAGGATTTTGTAAAACATATGAGAAATTTCTTTATACACTGTATATAGAATTTTACGTTACAATTTTTTGGAAGATTATGCTTGAGGATTCAAATGCTTTATTATTTGTATGAAAAGTGCTCACATGGTAATGGTTCACTTGTAAGTTTCTATCTGAATGACTGATTTTAGGGTTTGAAATATACTTGATATATTTGTTAATATGATTGGCATTTTATTACAGAGGAACAGAATCTGTAGAAGTTGTGAAGCCCTGCGGAACTAGTGTCATGTACCCTGTACGTTGATCTATTAATTAATCAAAATGGGAGAAATTTAGTTATTTAAAATCAATTTAGCCATCATAAATTTCCAGAATGCATGAAAAAATCTAACAATTGCATTATGAATTGTGTTTTCAAGGAACTTCACTATAGGCTGGAAGAAATAGATGTATCAGAAACAAACAACAAGATAGGAATATGGTAAGATTTAGTTTTACAAACAGTTGTAAATCCAGTGAAGTGCATCACTGAATGTTAATCTTTGACAACTGAAAGTTGGACCAATATTATGAGTTAAGATGTGATGTATAAATTAATAAACATAAACACAAGAAATAGTAATATTTATAAAAGATTCAAAAAATGGTTATTGATAAAAACCTGTTTTCTATTTTGATAGCATCCCTCCTGGTGAGATGGCCAGACTTTTGACCCGAATGTGTTTGGAGTCCACACCTTTTGACAGTGGCAATAAAATCATGGTGGAGGTCCCACCCACAAGGCATGATATCCTTTATTAAATAAAAATAATGTATGTGTTCTAGATACATGTACCTTTTACAGGACAGTATGTCACATATAATAGTGTTGTGTTATGACTACTCATAATCTCATCCTGATGGCTAAATCTTAAGGAATACAAAATAACTTTCATCCTAATAAAATTTAAAGTACAAGACCTTCATACAACATATGTTTATAAACTTTTTAAGTTGTGGTTAAGGAGAGACCTTATTGTTTCATAAACTTACATGTATCAACTTGAAGACACTTGAATAGGCTCTAAGTTTATGCAAAAAATCTGTAAAATGAAAAAAATCATTTGATTCCTATGATACAAGTCTTTCATTCTTTAACTGTGGTACATGTAATTCATGCCTGTGATATAGTGGAAGATGTAGCCATTGCCTATGGGTACAACAACATAGAAAAAACGATTCCCCAAACCAACTGTATTGGAAACCAGGTCAGAATCTCAAATACCTAATGCCTTATTGTTAATCTATTCCGATCACATTTTAAAGTCAATATTTTCTTTGATCTTTTTATGTGGAAAGAAAATAATCAATGCTTTCTTTAAGAATTGAAAAAGAGGATAAAAAAAGAAAATATAGTGTGTAGGTACATGTACTAGTACATGTATATTGTGTATGTAAAATCTTAATATTAAATATGTATGTATTTCAGTCCCCTATCAACAAATTATCTGATTTACTGAGACAGGAGATTGCTGCTGCGGGTTTCACAGAGATCTTGACATTTGCTCTGGTAAATATTTTTGAGACCAATCAGACCCAAAAGATTTTTTTCCTGCTTTAATTTATAAAATATTTTTAGACAGAGAGAGCGAGAGAAATTGCACTTTGTACTCTTGTTATGATATACTTTTCCTCATCAGTGTTCCCGGGATGATTTAGGAGAGAAGTTAAGAAAAGATATCAAAGATATTAATGCAGCTCATATTGCCAATCCCAAAACACTGGAGTTTCAGGTAAAAAAAATAACTTGTTGTGTTCACGATTTTCAAAAAATAAATAAATGATTTTCATTGTTTTCATGTATATGCTTCAAGGGAGATAAATCTTAATTTTACAGGTTGCAAGGACAACACTGCTTCCAGGAATACTGAAAACCATCAATAAAAACATGGGGATGCCACTGCCCCTAAAGTTGTTTGAAATCTCAGATATTGTTGTGACTGACCCCAAAAGAGGTACTGTGAAAATGAAAATTTTTTCTTGCTTTCTATTATACTCCTGCAAACAAAATCTTGAAGGTTTGAACCCCATGCAAAGATTATCTCTAAAATAATTTGAAGAAAGGAATAAGAAGAGTCAATTTCTTGTCTTAACATAAAATCAGAAATGAAGAAACATTAAAAAAAAGCTCAAACTTGATCAAAGGTACTTGTAGCATTGATCAGAGGTATTTGACTATGTGCCAAGGTCATTTGAAGAGGTGAAGGTCACAAGGTACCAAATATTAAATTACATTTCCAGCCACAATTTTGAAATGAAGAATTCTTATCATCCAAAGGTACATCTTGATCCTAAATCTAGGGAATTTAGACAAGTTCATAAAATTCAGGTCAGAGACAGGTTCAGAAGTTTACCATAACTTTGAAATAGAGAATAATACGGAAGCATATTAGGGCCATAGCAGTATCTTTTTTAAAATTTGTTTTAACAAATTAATAATTAATTTAAACTCATTAGTTATTTATTACATGTATAACAAATCAGTAATTTGTTTAAACAAATTAGTAATTTGTTATAAATTACATAATTTTTTTTTTTTATTAAATAATTTTTTTTGTTATATTTGATTTAATATGTTAAATTTTATTTGTTATAACAAATTTGTTGAATTTGTTATATCAAATTCAAAAATTTGTTATAACAGATAAAATTTGTTAAATCGAATTCTAAAATTTGTTATAACGAATTAAATTCGTTTTATTAAATTTTAAAATCAAAATTGCTTTATCAAATTCGATTACTGGGGCCTATATAAAAGTATTTGTGAATTTGTAATAACAAATTTAATTTGTTATCACCAATTCAAAAATTGTAAAAATGAAATTAATTCGTTATAACATTTTTTTGAATTCGTTATAAGGAATTTAAGATACCTGTTATAACAGATTTAATTCGTTAAAACGAATTCTAGGAAATTGTTTTAACCAATTAAATTCATTTTAACAAATTTGACAATTCGTTATATCAAATTCAAAAAGATTTTTTGATGGGTCCTAAATGGGCTTCCGTACATACCTTATATAAGATAATATTTCTATTAGCATACAAATCGAGTGCTATGACCGAACAGAGTCGGAAGATGGGGGGTGGGGGTACGTATGGACAAAGTTTCATTAAAGCTACTAAGAATAAGATATAAGGAATAGTTCAAGGACTTTGATGCAATTTATCTTGATATTGATGTTTGAAGTGAAAACTCTGAGCTGCTGAAAGAAACATATAGGTCAAAAGATCTGAAGAGCTGTGCTTATTGTTTTAGAAATTCAATATTTTAAAGATTTCTAATCTGATATAGATTCCATAATTCTGTGTACATGTCAAATGTCCAAAAATAGCAAATTAATAAAAGATTCTGCTGCGGCCCTAATACGCTTCCGTAAAATAATTATCAGATTACATGTATACTAGTTACAAAGGCTGTTTGTGAGAAGAATATTTGCAACGACTCCTTACCATTGTGATTTGATTATGGTGCAGGTCAGAGGTTTCAGAATCTTTAATTCTTGCCTTAGTTATTACTTCAAGGGAGAGAATTACTTAAAAATTATACTAGGCACAAAAACTGTTGTGACCAGAAGGTATGCAACAATGCAGCACCATGTTAAGTCAAATCACTAGATTTGAAATGTAAAATTGTTTTTCACACCATTATTTTATTTTGGAATGATATGAGATCACATTAGCTTGAGGGTTAATGATTACATGTATTAGATAGGTTATTATTTTTAGGGAAGGTGAAAGTCATAGTGTTCAGGAGTGTCATTATACTTAATTCACACTATTCCTTACTAATCTCTGCCCCCTGTTACAGATGTTGGAGCTCGTAATGAGCGGTGGATATGTGCTGTGAACTACAATAAGTCCTCGGGGTTTGAGATTGTTAAAGGTCTGCTGGACAGAGTCATGCAGCTGATGGAGATTCCATTCCAGAAGGGAGACAAAGGCTACTACATCAAAGCCTCCGATGGTTTGTGTCACCTCAATACTGTCAATGTATTACATTTGGCTATGTATTCTATTTAGTGCTTTTGGCGGAGAGAAACTTCTGCTAATACAAGTACAGTGCAACATGTCTTGCACACATAAACGTAAATTTGAATATTGAGAAATGTGTGAAATCAGATCTTCGGTAACTTTTTGAAAAATTAATTTCTGCAAAATTTTGAACAAGCTAAATATAATACATTTACAGTATTAGTTTGTAGATTTCAGAAGAGTCCATGTATGTGTTCGTGAAATGTATTAATATATATATTTTCTACAACTGCTCATGGTTGTTCACAGCACACAATATGTTTGATTCCTTAAGCAGGAACAATTTATGTTTGCATTTTGTCAAATTTTAATTTTTTTCTGTATATTTAGATCCAACCTATTTCGAAGGTCGTTGTGCGACAGTCATATTGAGAGGGAAGCCCATCGGGACGATAGGAGTGCTACATCCTGAAGTTGTGACAAAGTTTGAAATAAACAATCCCTGTTCTGCCTTTGAGATATGTGTGGAGCCATTGTTACAAGGATCCTGATGAACTTGTGATCCATCTCATAAACTTTATCCATCCATTAACACTATATTAATATCAATACCTCTAACTCTCAAGTATTTATTATACATCAGGAAAATATTACACCAAATGTATTCTGAGAATGTAATGGAGATGAAGTGCTACAACAAATAAAATAAAAGTATCAAGGGTAACAGAGTGTTTTGTGTTTTATGATGATAACATTATGGACTTACATTTTAGGTTTCTTATCAACATTTTTCATCACCTTTGGTGATGGCTACCATGCAAATAACATCTGTCCAATTAATTAGGAAAGTGGGATATGTGAGCTTGCTCACTTTTTCTTTCATTAAGTACTAGTATTTCGCTGTGACAGCTTAGACAACCCCTCCCTCCAATACAACAACAACGAAAAAAGCTCATGGTTTCATTCACTTTATCCAAGAAAAGTATGAACATTTAACACTTGAAAGTAAATACACTGTAGATATTCTGCACATGAAACATATTTTATAGAAGAGACTGTTTAGAAGTTCAAATTGTATCACAGCATTGCTTGAGAGGTTTTAGAACTTGAAATGTTCACTCAGAAACAACAAATGCTCGTAACATGACTTTGACTTGTTCTGTCACATCTCCTTTTAGAGTTAACATCACACTCGTCTCCACAGGGGTGTTAGGCTGAAAAAAAAAATGTAGAAGAATGGGATATAGTTTCGCACTGATGTCAAATACTGAACCTTTTTACACTTAAATAATTCAAGTATTTGTAGTTTGTGGAGAATCTGCATAATTGAAAAGTATTCTACATCTCTACACTATGTTTCTCACTAGTAGCATATAATACCTAATATACTGATGCTTTACATACATAGTGTATTTAACTTACATCATGACCAGCAGGTGGAGTCCAGGTAAATGTAACAGGTTTTAGACCACCAGCCTCAACCATACCCTGTTTATGAAAAAAAATAAAACACATGAAACTATGCATTTAAAATCACTTTGTTGGGAAATTCAATCATTTTTTAATGTTTCTTAACTACATCTGTAGTTCTGGTATACATGTATGATATTTAATAAGACATTATGAATTTGTATAAAATTTAAACTGAATAGACTTACTTTTTGTGGTTCAATATTGAAACCCTTTTGAGTAATAAGTTGCACATTTTCAAACTGGAATTCACCATTCTGTTTCAAAAGATTGATTTTTTTTTATTTAGTGAGCATATATACAGAATATCAAAATATTATACAAATCATTAAATAAATTAATACAATGCAGCATGTATAATGTTACTCATTAAAATTGTGAAAAAAATTAAGAACATAAGGATTATTTACATTATATATGTATTGCAATGCAAAAAATAAAATAAGAAACAAAACAGTTTCTTTTACGTATCTTGTACATCACAAACAGATACATGTACAAAAAGAAATCTCAATTTCCCCCAAAAAAATTGAAAAAATAAAAGCACCTATTTCACAAAATGAAAGATCTCTAAACTATAGTTACACACATACAAAAAAATGTAAAAGTATAAAAGAACAAGAGGCCCATGGGCCACATCGCTCACCTGAGAAGCTTTGACCATTCTGTTCTTTACCAGATTTCCCCCTTGTTATACATAATGCATCCCCACCCTACCACACTGATCATAATTTAGACATTTTGAAATCTACACTACCCCATGATCCTTCCATGGGCACATATGTTTCAGCTTTTTTGGCCCAGTGGTTCCTGAGAAGAAGATTTTCAAAGATTTTTCCTATATATTTCTATGTAAAACTTTGATTCCCCTATAATGGCCCCGCCCTTCACCCGGGGGTCATGATTCCTACAATTTAGAATTTACACTACCCCAGAATGCTTCCACATAAACTTCACTTTTTCTGGCCCAGTGGTTCTTGAGAAGAAGATTTTCAAAGATTTTTCCTATATATTTCTATGTAAAACTTTGATACCCCATTGTGAACCCGCCCTTCCCCCGGCGGTCATGATTCCTACAATTTAGAATTTACAATACCCCAGAATGCTTACACATAAGCTTCACTTTTTCTGGCCCAGTGGTTCTTGAGAAGAAGATTTTCAAAGATTTTTCCTATATATTTCTATATAAAACTTTGATTCCCCCTTGTGGCCCCGCCCTTCCCCCGGGGGTCATGATTTGAACAATTTAGAATCTACACTACCCAAGGATGCTTCCACATAAGATTCAGCTTTACTGGCCCAGTGGTTCTTGAGAAGAAGATTTTTTAATGACCCAACCCTATATTTCTCTTTTCTTGATTATCTCCCCTTGCGAGGGGATATGTCCCTTCATTTTAACAATTTAAATTCCCCTTCACCCAAGGATGCTTTGTTCCAAGTTTGGTCAAAATTGGCCCAGTGGTTCTTAAGAAGAAGTCGAAAATGTGAAAAGTTTACAGACGGACAGACAGACGGACAGCTGGACAGACGGACGGACAGACAGACGGACGGACGGATGACGAACAAATTGTGATCAGAAAAGCTCACTTGAGCCTTCGGCTCAGATGAGCTAAAAATGTGATATCAAAATAACAAATACGAAATCTGAACTAATTCTGTTACTTACGCCATGTTTAGAAGCACCTTTTCCATCCTATATCAAACACAGCAAACAACCCACACCAGGTTAGCAATGGGGAAACAAAGCAAAAACATTGTGAGGGTAAGGTATAACAAGTGATTTATAGGTAAAACAACAAGGGAAATGTCATGATGATGTTGATAAAAACGTAAAAACACTCTTGGTAAATATATATTTTGTGTGCAGTATAAACAGTTGAATTAATGAAAAATGTGGAGTGAATTATAAATGATAAAATTAGATTGCAATTATCATAAAAATATATAATTTTTGTTTAAAGATGTTAATTTAACATTAAACATAGGTTAGAATCACACATAAATATTTCAAATGTTAAAAAATGTTTTAAGTAAAAATTCAACATTATTTTAATCCATTACTCTGTTTAGAATATCTGGGGATCACAGCAAGCAGTGAGTAAAGAGTAGGAGAATAAAACGACACACCGACCTTCTTCTGACTGACTGCCATCGTCCTCACGGTCCCCACGATCAGGTCACGGGAGGCGGGGATAAAGTCATTCTCTTTAGCTATACTCCTCAGTGTGAACAAAACAGGAGTAGGTAAAAGTTTTCCATCTGAAAATTTAGAAAATGCGTTTGAGAGATACTCAATATTGTACCCTAATATAGTGTAATTTGCAAGCTGACTGAATATACAGAAGAAACTAATGTATGCTTTTTTTCTGAAAGACAAACACTGGGATCAGTGATGTATAACTGACCTTCATCCTCAGTGGGTACGGGGGTCTCCTCTGCCAGGGATTCGATCTCCGGGGTTCTTTCATCTGTGCCATCCACAAACATAATTCTTGGTTTGGCCATTCCTTTGATCATAAAATTATGTGTTTCTTCCTGAAATTGACAGTGAAAAATCAAGTAGAGAGTAATGCCAGGCAAAAAATCATATTTCTGTCTTCTCTGATATGTTTAAAGATCTATAGAAAAAATCACATCTTTTGACAATTCAAGTGAATCAATATATTACAATGCTGAAATTTTTTCTTGTATTTCTCAGCCAAGTATATTACTAGCACTAAATATAAAGTGTAACTGTAAATTGAAATTGTAGCAGTCAAACAATAATCAAACATTTGCTAGCATTCCTGTTGAAGTAATTTCAAAGAGTTTAACTTTGGTATCTTAAATATTGATATCTGATACAGCATCAAAATCTTAATGTGAATTGGAAATCCCAGTAAATTTTCTTCAGGTATTTTATCCATAGTATTGCAGGTCATTTGATATCTCAGTTTTTCTCTGCCCCATTAAATTATATGAAATAATGAGTTTAAAATGTTTATTGTATTTTTTTTTTTTAATTCTAGTTCGCTTAAAATATTTTTATTTAATGTACTCTCTTAAAACAAATGCTAGGTATTCAACAATTAATTCTAAATGAGAAATTCATACCCATTGTCTTGGGAAACTATTTCATAATACATAGAATATTTAATATAGTCATTCCTGTGAAACAAAAAAATGCCTGCAATCTACAAATCATTACTTACTTTCTGTTCTCCAAGATAAACAACATTTGGCTAGAATTAAATTAGCAAGTTTCAATAAAACATGTTTTTTCTGATAATGATTTTTAATAACCAGATAAGATGATTTATTCTGTCCTTAGTTTGCACATCTCAAAACCTTTTTTCAAATTTCATTCTTATTTTGCACATTTTTTTAAACCCACCTTTCCAAAAAGCTCAATGCGGACGCCATCTGAGTATTGGTCACTAGGGTGATCAGGGGCAAAGGTCACGGTGAGGTCAATGCTACTACCAGGTGGCACTGTCCCCTCCGCTGGCACCAAATCAAATACGTTCTGTCCATTGTTGTTCTGTGTACCTATCAACCAGAAAATTCATACAGTAAAAAAAGGCATTTAATAGGTAAATCGCTGTTACCCAGAAGTTAAAAATCAATGAAATATCCAGCATTTTTTATGAATTATAGAATGATGCATGTGTATTACAAAGTGTGCTTGACTGGTCTTATTGCTTCATTCTATCTGTTTTACTGTTTGGTAAGACTAAAATACAAGGATTTATTGGAGAACTTATTAAGAGAGACTTACTAAATCAACACCTACCAACACTGAGATAGTTAGTTTTGTTTTTCTGTATAAATGCTGGGATGACCTGAGCATCATGGTGCCGCTGTAGAGACAGACTTTCTAACTTGATGGAGTAGTCTATGGACAGGGAAGAGGAGTTCATCAGCTGAAACAGTCAAATCATAATGATTATTATATGATTGAATAATTTCCATCTCTCTGATTGGCTGAGATCCAACTATGTTAGAAAAATATTACGCTGTATTGACCTGCACATGACGTTCCAGGTCAATACAAGGATTTATTTCTTCTACATTGATCTAAAAATAGATTGGGGAATTCCAAATTGATACAAATTGTTTTAGAAAGCTATTTAAATGACTATGGTTTTTATTTTCATGTGAACAAAACATAAGCGAATATATATTTTAGGTGAGGGTGGTAAGAGGGATGCAGGGACCCCTTCCCCCCCAACACTTTTACTGAACAACAATTTTTTTTTTACTTTTTGGCAGTCAGTTTTCCCTGATAATACTCCTTCCTTTCAAAATCTATCCTATAAAAAGACTAACATTATATATTTCTTTCATGACTACTAAAATTGATTTTAACAAAATTCAAATTGATACGACTGATATAAGGTTTATTAACATTTTAATTCTGCTACTCTCTTGTATTTGGTTAGGACTTAATAAAATGCAAACAAGTAATGAGCTGTATCATTTTATCAGTGAATCATATAATAAAACAATTATTGCTGTGTTTTTCGGTCAATACAATGATTTAGCCATCTTCGAAGTACAATATTCACCTCGCCCTTCGGGCTCGGTGAATATTGTACTCCTCAGATGGCTAAATCATTGTATTGACCTCAAAACCCAGCAATAATTGTATAGTATTGACCTCAAAACCCAGCAATAATTGTATAATATTACACTGGAATTTAATCTAATAAATTATATTTTATACATAACAATTTCAAAATAAAAAAGTAACAGGACAGTAGGACTGGAATCTATTCATAAAACAAAAAGAACATCCAGCCAGGCGATCCCATTTCCCCTCCTCATCAGAGTTAAATGGTGCTGAATTTTGATTCACTAACTTAATGATCTTACTTTAAAGGTTCTCTCTATGTATTCCCCTGCTAACACTGCTCCCATTTCTAGAACACCATTCTGCATGGGCATGTTGATCTCAATCATAGGACTGACTCCTTTTCCTGTCAGTGTGATGTGTAAAGCTGTGTGTCCTGTCTGTATCTCCAGAACCTCATGGAACTGCAATACAAGACAATAAGCTTAATTTGTTGATATTCATTTTAAAGAAAATCATTTTAAGGGGAAGTAACTCTGTAGCTTAATCAATATGGTATATTTTACCACTTCTCCCTTTTCTGGTGTATAGGAGATCAGTATTGTATGAGTGCCATCTGGTGGCAGGACTCTCAAAGCATTCAGCATCAGGAATGGTCCACCAGTGTTCAATATGGAGGACGTCAGCTAAAAGAAGAAATAAAGCATTATTTTTATTCCAGATTTAAATATTTCATATTTTTGAAATTGACTTGATTCCACAGTTTATTATTTTCCAGTATTTTGTTATTAATTGAATTACATTTAATCAAAGAAAAATAAATTGTACATTCCTTTTCTATTTTTTACTGCACTACAATCTTAGACCCCCTTCCCCTAACTTTTAATCAATTTAAGAGTTGATAAAATCAATTACCTCTACAGTTTTGTTGGATATGTTCTGTATGGTGACAGACTTGATTATATTTTGACCAAGAGAGACTTCTCCAAAGTCCAGGGTTGATTTCCCATTGTCAGAAATGACGACTAGTGTGGGCTTCACAACTGGACAGTGGACCTCAAGATACAGTGTGTTGTGGACACTGACAACAAATGTGAATATGTTAACGAAAAATTAATTTATAAGTCAGAACACATTTTGAACTTGTGAAAACACATATTGAAAAAAAAAATTGCATAGAGAAACTTGTCTAATATGGTTGCATAATGCACAGTTTGAAATCCTGTCTAATGTCCATTTCAGTAAATTTAGTTGCTTTAAAGGTAGTCCAATCCGGAACATTGTCTAATTAGTTACTCAGATTTAATAGATTAAGTTTTACTGTAATCCTGTACCTGTAGGGAAGTTCTCCTGGGTTTCCACATTTCCCACTGGCCACATAACAAGGAATGGTGACGGTCCTAAAGCTTCCTCTGTACTGTCTTAGAAGACTGGCCTTGGCAGAGGCATAGGCAGGGGAGCTGTAAACAGAGAGTCAGTTAGAATATATACTACCGGTATACTGCTTTTTTATTTCTAGTTAAAGGTTTTCATTTCATAGCCTTTCAATTTTTATACACAGCAATGGAACAGTCTTGCATATCAAATAAAATTAATAAATAGATACCATGTTTTATGTATTTATCAAAAATAAATGTATTTTATATACACCATAGACTTATCAAATTTAAAAACTGAGTTTAGAAAAATAGTCTTCAAATTGTATAGAACTTAAATCTTACTCTTTGGTAATAGTTTCCACAGTTGGAGGAGTTATTGCCCTTGGTCCAGACACAGTTAGAGATGGCGCTGGAGAGGTTTTACCTTTGCCTTTTGTAGGAGATTTAGCATCTTTTCCTTTCCCTCCTTTTCCCATAGCTTTTTGCTAATTTTTAAGAACAAATCATTACTTCAGAAACTGGGTAAAATGCTGTAAACAATGATTTTAAAAGATGGCAAGAAAGAAAAATTGAATTGAACATAATACATAGGAGACAAAATGTGCGAGATACTTTCTTTTAAGCAAAACAGACAGATTAAATGAACAAGATGACTATGTGTTTTTGTGACTTTCTGCATATACAGGGTGATCCAAAATATCTGATACTATTTTGATTTTCAATAACTTTGTCAATAATCGTTCTACATATTTCATTTATACATCATTTTAAACAGCTATACCTATCACTTTGATAAATAAGTAAATTTGGTAACATTTTGACATCATTATGATGTGATGACGTCATAAAATTGTTATTGTTTAATAGTATGATAATATCGAATCAGAGAACTGCAAAAATTGTCAAATTATATTTTGAGACACATTCCCTCATAACAAAGATTCATATAATGAGAAAAAGACATTCGTCGGACACTAAGCTTAAAAAACAGTAGGTTCACTGATTAGTAAAGAGATTTCAAAAGGCCGGTTTTGTAGAAGATGCTCGTATAAAAAAAAAAAAAATAATAAAAAATTTAAAAAACATTGGCTTGGGACAATCAGAAATGGTGAATCGGTCTCAGTTGTTGGAGAGGCGAAAACTGAAGTAAGTGACCTTTACCTGCACCTTCTGATTAACAAATTCATTCCAGCACTCACAGGTGAGGTATTCATACTGCTGATATTTATTTCCTACAAAATGGAGCAACCCCGCACACATCAGGACAAGTTCATCGATGGTTACAGAAAACATTCGGTAAACTGATTTCGTTCAGGATGGACTGTGTTTGGTCATCACATTCCCCTGATTTAAGTCAAGTGGACTTTTTTCTGTGGGGAATTTTCATAAATTAGAGTGTAACCTCCAAAGCGAAACACTCTTGAGGATCTTAAAATCAGCAATTAATCGAGAAATTCAGAAAGTTACATCAGACATATGCAGAAATTTGATCAATACATTGACAATAACTTTAGGAAAAGTCTTGAACTTGTGATTTAAAAAAAAATGGATGTCACGTAGAGCATGTGCAGTAAATAACAACATTATTTAGAAACTGAATAATTATTTTTAAAAATGCGTATAAAATTGGCGACATGTTGCATAAAATGTGATATAGTGTGTTAAAATTTGAAATATATAAATAAAGAAATATATAATATTTGAAAAAACTATTATCGTTTGAAATGGTATCAGATATTTTGGATCACCCTGTATAAGCTTACAAATGAGGACAAAGACACATGGACTTATCAGTGCCTTACTACCATAAAGCAAAGTTAGCTCCCATAGAAATAATATCCAGTTTAAAATTTTACTTCCAGTGCCGACAGATATCAATAATCTTTAAATTAATCTAAATTAGTCTTTTTTCTTCTAGTATCACACAACTCTTGCATTAAATTGAGAAATATTTTGTAATTTTAGTTTTATAATAAAGCTGTTCCTCTCTGATTGAGATTATTAAAGCACTTAAATATTACATCCAGTTTTCCAGTTACCATGTGAATTAATATATATCTGCATTGTTCACACATAAAAATGACCCACATTTATTCCAGATAATAAACATACCTCTTCCTAATTCAGAAAATATATAATAAAAAAAAGTGAATTGTTGTTATATTACTGTCTCGTTAAATGTACTTCACATATTTGGTAAATTCATGTTAGAATAGGGTTTTATCTTAATGAGTAGATGTGTCCATCACCTACATACCATTGTTATATATAATTTTTTCAGCAGATCGATTCCTCACATTTTGATGTTAATCAAATGATATACTTTCCAGAAAGAGATCTGGTCTGGACTTCTTATTACATTTGTAATTTTTTTTGTATTATCAATAATAGTGCAATACAACTCTAATATAATATAACAATATCTTTGCAACATGACTTAGTTTTATGATGAAGCAGGCTCTGTTTCTCTGTTTATTAAAACTATTACTGTTATTAATCCTGTTATATTAACCATATAAAGTACATTAATCTGTATATTACACACACACTTGATACCCACATATATTGCAGACAGATAAACATACCTCCTCCTAGTTCAGAAAGTAGAAATAAAATGATTGCTACATTATAGAGTCATCAAAAATGAAATATACTTTAATCTTATATATCCATGTCCTTATAAATGATTAGTTTATGAAAAAATTTCTGGTAAAATCATGTTCATGCATGTGAGAAAACTGAGTGAATTCTAAAATTTACTTGATCAATGAGAAAAAAAATCAAATGTATATGGTTTTGATAATGGAAAAATGATTTTTTTTTGGTTTATAAATAGTATTTTCCCCCTCCCACCCCTCCCCCCTCTTACCAGTGCCTGGTCGGCCTCCTCCCTCTCCCGTTTCTGTCTCTCCTCGAACTCTTTCTCGGCCTGGGCCTCTAAAGCTTTGGTAGCCATTCTGACCGCCTCCTTCCTGATGTCTAGATCATTCAGTTCGGGCGCAAACCTCACCCACACTGGGCATTTCTAGCATAAGAATTAAACAAATTTAAAAATACATGTTATTTGTTTACAGTCTTGGAAAATGAACATAGCTGAGTGTGCATTTTCTGAATCTTAAGGTATGTGTTAATATTTATTTAGTGGTTTCAATATGAGACTCACTAAAATGGCTTGAATTTTATTGTGAATAAAGAAAAAAACATCCATATTTTTATCTGGACCACTCAATGTTTTATTATTGTAACCTACACAGGCAACTTCGCCACATATGATTCTCATATGATTGTATCTACATATGATTCTCATATGATCCACATATGATCCTCATATGAAAGGCAATGCATATGTGGATCATATGTGGCTAAATTGCCTATGTAATGTATAGTCCACTGTACCTTTCCAGGTTCAATCGTGCCAACAGATGGAGATATAGTCACTGGTACACCCTCTGGTACCACAAACTCAAAGGAAGTAGGGCCCACCGGGGCAATCTCACCTAAAAAAAAAAACAGAACACCCTCTTATCAATGAAACCTAGATTATGTTGCATATTGCTTCAAAAACACTGCTGATATAATGTTCTATATTTACATACAAGGTACATGTATTTGTTTTTACCTTTTCCAATGCGGGGTACAGGGTGGGTGAATTCGTTTGTACTGGTGTGGGAGTTGATGACATGGAAGGAGGCAGTGGAGACATCATACAGGGGGGTGGCAGAGAAGTGGACCACCTGGTGGGACATCTCCAGAGGAGGGTGGACCCCTACCCCCTTACACTGGATCTTAAATTCCCTGGGAACAAAAAATTACAAAACATTAAACAAAATTTACTGGTAAATATACTTCAAGTTTTCACTGCATAATCAAAGACTTAAACACTTACTTTCAAAAGCTTTATATTCAATTCTATCATGACCTTGACTTTTAAATAATTGTGAAATGCTTTTTATTGACAATGTGTTATTGATTGTCAGACCCAAATGTCAGAATTTCTCAACAAAACTCACCTGTTTATCAGAGATTTACAGTTCAGTTCAAACTTGTAATCCTTGGCTTTCTTGGGACTAAATATAACTTCCAGGTCTATGGTTTCCAAAGGCAGCAAAGTTCCAAACCCATCATTTGGCTGCACCTCAACAAACTAGAAAATGTTCAGGCACAATATAAACTAAATAAAACAAAGTTTTATCTCATCTAAACACTTATCACAATCTAAAATTATTTTTAAATTAAAATGACAGCCATTAGAGAAGGAGTATGTTTTTCAGATGTATCAAGGTACCTCAGGATGGCCAACAAAACCAAATTCTTGGGGAAGAATGGATTTGTTTGTGAGCTTTATTTTAGCTTTTGTTGACTCGTATATGGTACAGCATCCAAAGTCTATATCAGTGGTGTCAAACTCCATGTCTGATGTGGTCAAAACAGCTTGGACAGTGAAAGGAACTGGTTGGGTCTATAAATAGAGAAGTAACAGAGTTACCATCTTACCTTCCAGAATATTGTATTGGAGTGGATCACATATTTTTATGAGTGGATATAATCCTACCTGATCAGCTACTCGGATTATCATAGGAGCTTCCAGCACACCTGTTTCTTTGTCAAAATACTTCCCAGCCTCTTCAAACAAACTTTTCCTGAAGAAAATAATGTCTTGATCATAAAAAAAACTTCCAAACAATATATGTAAAATATGTTAGTAGCAAAGTGCCAGGGATAAACAATTTTAATTAGTAATAAATGTTACAGCTGATAAATTTGTGATGAATTACTTTGCTACACTCACAAATTCATTATAAGCATGTTTACTGTAACTGTGCATAATTGTATCCAAGACTAAAATAGTCTCTTTTGCCTATGAGAGATTTACCTGGGTAGAAACTTCATCTGTGCAGAAAAATTGGATTGTGCCTGGATGTATCCAGTTTTTGGCAGCAGTTCCAGGTGGTTCTTCAGTTCTTTACAGACCTCAAATTTAAGTCTCAAGGCAGTTGTTGCTCTGCAAAAAATATATATCAATTTAATTGAAATGCGCCTTAAGAAATTTGTCCATAATTACGCACAAGTACTTTACATTAATTTCTGTCATTTAAATTTTCAATATTATTGCAGATAATAAAGCTAAACAGAATGATCATACTGACCTATTGTTGACAATAATGGTGTCCTGGTACAGACGATCAAACATACAGATCTTCAGGTCTACAGTCTGTCTCTCTACCCAGACAGGTACATCTATAGCATTGGCCACAGCTTGGATAGAGATCTAGAGTTAAAATTAAATACAAAATAAATCAACTCAGTTTCCTCAATACCCCTTTAAATCTTCGATTTATTTTTAAAGTAAAATTGATAAGGAACCTCTGTATACTCACACTGTCAGACAGGGGGTCAGTGAAAGTGATCAGGAACTCCGTATCCACGCGGCCTGGAATGTGGGGCTGCCAAATTATCTCCAGTTTGGTGGAGGAAAAGGGACCTAACTCTCCAGAGGCCACCAGCCCCACCTTCATCCCGTCCAGTGTCCCATAATCCTCCATCTCACTGACCGCCAAATCAGGGGACTCCTGTAGAGCTGGTGGGGGAGATACAAAAAAGACATTAAGTTCATATCCCCCATAATAATTCACATAATTATAAACATAATTCATGATGAAGAATACCATTCAATACTTGCAAAAGGCACAACATGAGAGTTGTCAATGGTGAGTTTGACTTACGTTGCTCCTCTTCTTGTTCCCCCTCCCCCACCACACTGAGTCCCTCCCCCGCAGCCTGGGTACCGTTCTGTTCATCTGAGGTCCCCATACCTCCCATACTAGCCTTGTCAGCCTCTACAATTCATTTCAGAAATATCCATAAATACATAGAAACTTTACATAAAAACATGTCTGAAATTCAAAATACCTGGTATGATTTGCATGCACATACCATCAGCAGCCTTTTTGTCCTCTGCCACATTTTTCTCCAGGGAAGCGGTCACATCCTTTTTAGCCACCACTGATGTGGAGTCTGGGCTGAATGCTCTAATGGTGTCTGCTGTTGTCTATAAAACATAGCAGTAAAAGCATATAAAAAATACTTACATTCAATGGAATTCAATAAGATTTATAACATAGGATTTTCTACCTCATGTCTCCCTTCCTTTTACCATTTTGACCATTATTTTTTTTTAAATGATAATCCTGAACTTACCAGACCTCCAAGAGAAGTGGCAGCTGTGGTCACTGTTCTTTCTTTCTGACCAGTGACCTTGAAGAATTCAAACTTTGTCCCCAGGGCACCTTTGTTAGTGAGGGTAAATGTTCTCTTCAGGGTCTCTCCTATCACTGTTGTCCCAAAATCAATGCGACATGTGTCTGTGGACAACTGTAAAGGAAGAAATATGTGTTACTGATAAATCAAATTCCTTGTAAGAAAGAGAGAGAGAAAAAAAGCTTATTATGACCTCAGTTGTGTTTTATAACTCAAAATTCTGATTTAATATTTCAAGCGATACCTTTAAGAATAAAATATTGATATTTTGATAGGGCAAATTTTTTGGGGTGGTGGTGGTGGGGGGGGGGAGGAACTTACATCACATTTCTTTGTAGTACACTTGAGAGGAATAGCAAATGGCCCGGTCTGAGACAGGAAGTTAACCACTCCAGATAGATCCTCGTTTATCTGAAAAGAGTAAAGAATTTATATGAAAAATATTATAAACTGGAATTTACATATACAATATTTACAAAATTAAAAACATTGTGTTGTTTTCTGAGTTCTTATTAAAGAAAATGTATTAGAAACTTAAGTTCTAGAAAAATGCAGACAAGAAAAACACTTTACCATGGGTTTAAATGTCACCATCATTTCACACGTCAATCCAGCTGACATTTGTCCTGGTGGGTCAAACCTGATTTTAAAAAACACAGAATAGTTAAAGGGAATATTAAATGTTTGTAGCATCAAATCTTCTATTAGCATTACTATACTTTTAACAAATTTTACATTAATAATCCACAGAAACACTCACTGAATGTCAATAAAGTCCTTCAGCATCTCAGTAATGTTGATGTACTTGCAGTAATTCACAGTGTAGGAAACATTGGTCAAGGTCACCTTTTTTTTGTAAGTTTTCCCAACTTCAAAATCCTGCAATGAAGTAAAAGTATGATCTACTAAACTGTTTTAAATTTAATTTACAAATATTGAGTCGTCAAACTTGTCGAGGACTTTGTTGTTTTACTGACCTTGAAGTGAATGACGTCAGGTTTACTGTAGAAAGGACAGCCCTGGAATTCCCGACCAGCAGCCACCTGCTTGACAACAATCCCCTGGCGATGCTTATCCAACACTTTCTCAAGTATTTCCTGGAAATCAATTATAAAAGTGACAGACCGTAAACATTCTGATAAAGTGAACAAAATTCAGGGTATTAAATGGATGAAGCTTTAACTACAGATAAAAAAAAAGTTTTTTTAATAGTATAAAATACCCAAACGTACCTTCTCCATTTTACTCCCGTTGGGTAGTTTAAGAGTTGATTCTGTGTCTTTGGGGACTCTGTAGGGTTTGTGTTGATCCCACAATCCCTCAAACTCGGGTACTGCCAAATCAACCTTCTCTTCACCTGAAAATCATCAACACCAGAAAACCTCATTGTTCAATAAGAATTATAATTTACACTCTGGTCTTCAAGCTTAGAAAAAGTAAAGTTCTTGCATACTGACCATCTGACTCAGCATCACTTGAGTCACTGGAATCAATGGGGAGGGGCGTGATCTTTTTGTCCTCACCAGCAGTTTCTGCTCTCATGGACTCCTTTCCCTCCTCCCTTTGTGTGGCCTGACAAAAATATCACAGATGTAAGGGTAAGAGACAATTTCTTTTTTACCAAGTTTACAAAGAGTATTCAAATTCTGTTCTACCAAACATGAGAGAGAGAGAGTATTAAAGGTACCTGCTCTTCTGGTCCATCAATGATATAGGTATTTTCTTTCATAAAATCCTCATCAAAAATGGAAGAATCTGTTAGCTCTCGAAAAATCTTCAATGGCTTCTTTTTCTGCGGCCCAACAATCTGAATAACAAAAATATACTGCATGTCAAGCATGAACCTTTTGAGTCTTGAAATATTTTTTAAAGCAAATTCTAATACAAACATTGATCATGAATATTTTACCTTCCTCTTTTTTTCTATGATACAAAGGTATCAGGGATATTTAAAATTCTGTTCACCTCTTGTGTTACTTAAATTCACTTTTTTGAATGATAAGAAATCTGACCTTTGACTTGTCTGATTTGACATCTGTCCATAGATGGGGTTGTTGTTTCTTTCTTTTCTTGAGTCTGTCTTCCTCAACCAGAATTTTTTCCATTATTGTAGCTTGCTTTAATTTCTTTTCATTTTCAAATTCACTGAAAATTTCAAATATATAAATAATACCTTTGACAGAATTCTAAATAGTATACAACACAATGTTTATACATGATAGCATTTACAAAATTTTAAATTTTGAAAAAAATCTGTGACAGGAAATGCTTCACTTATAAGTGGGATGACAATTGTGAATTTTCTATAGTAATAATGAATTAAAGTTTATACATCTGCTAAAAATTGTGTAAAACTGCTTACTTTTTCTGCCGTTCGAATTCCTCGATTCTTTTTCTGATGAGGAGAATCTCGTCTGGATTACCTCCCTTCTGGAGGATTTGTTGGCGCTCCTCCTCCTCCTTCTGTTTAGCTTCTCTGCTGGCAGCTTTATCTCTGGCATGTAAAGCTTTCAGGTTCTCCTGTAGAAAATAATATGACTTTAATAGCAGAGGTGTATTACAGCTATAATATATGCTTAATTTTCACCCCGTGTTATTTTCGCCCATTTGCAGTTGTGAACAATTTGACTTCGTTTTAAATTTGCCCATTCTTAGTTCTGCTTAAGAAATTATGCTGTGTTATTTGAATTCACCCCATTTTAAATTCACCCACTGATGAAGAGGGCGAACGGGGTGAAAATAAAACGGAGGCAAAAATTTCCCTGTATACAGTATATTGTTGAAATATAGCCAAATCTGGCAGAAGGTAATTTCTTAAATTCATAAAAGAGCGCATTCAAATATGAATTCTTTTGAACATTTATCCAGATTGGCAACTGTAATATACCCTGTTTGCAGTAATGTCTCCTTTCAATTTCAGTAGCATTTCCATTTTCTTCTTCATGTTCTCTTTGTACCTAACATTTTCCTCTTCCTGTCTTTTCTGCAACCTAAAACAAAAGCAGTTATTATTGCTTTGTGATATCATTGCTGAACATTACTACAGGCAACATTGTTCAATGCACTGAGATGCAGAAGTTTGTGGTACTCAAACTGGGAGAGGACAACCAAAAGTGTGGAAGATATGTCTAACAGCGTTGACACAGTAGTCTATAAAAGGTGACAAAAAATGCTTACTTTTCCATTGTTTGATTGAGGAACTTGCTGTGTTTAGCATGACTTCTCTCTGCATCTTCTAGAGCCATTTGTTGCCTTCTGTTTTGTTCCTCCATAGCTGTCTGATAATCTCTGTTATTCAATATCAAAAGGATATAGATATATGTATATGCATATTCAAAATTCAAAAATAAGTATTTTCACATACATATGCATGTATATATAATGTTACATATGCATTTTTTGTTTAAAAAGTGTCACTTATGATGCTTTTCCAGCATTAATTTTCTAGACTAAATAAAAGAAAATTATTTTGATGCACAGAAAATTGATACACTGTATAAAAGTTGTGATATTCTCTGCTTCAAACATTAATTTTTGATACAATAAAAAAATAACTTTCATTGAGACACAAGAAAAATGATTCACTACATGTGTATACCTTTGTCTTCTGGCATGCTGTTTGACGGCCCTTTTTGCCTTCATTTCTTCTTTACGGAGACGCTGGAGAGCCATATCAGTTTTCTCTTTGGCCAGCTGCTGCTCTTGTTTAATTAGATCATCTTCAGCCAATAAAAACTTCCCCCTCTCTACTTCAACCTTTGCAAGCTCATATCTAAAAGAATATGTGAGTAGGTTTTACAAAAAGAATTATAATAATTATGTCTGATAGTTCAAAATTAACTCAGAACTTATAATAGTCTTACAAAAATGAAATACTTTCAAAATGACAAAAATGACTAAATAGCCAAAATTCTTCTTTAGTGCTTTAAATGTAAAATATTTTAAGGAATATTTAGGAGTGAATGTTGATATGTGAACCTACTCTTCTTGCTCTAATCTCTCTGCAATCATTTTTTCGAGTTCATGTTCATTTTCCAGTTCCTGACATATTCTCTCATGTCTTGATCTAAGTCTGTATAAAGCTGACCTGAAAAGGGAAAGAAAAACACATAAGTTTAACTAGTATTAGTATAATGTAAACCAACTTTTATTCGCAACTTCGGCAAGCAATAAATATCCGCAAGTTTCGCAACTTACTTTAATTCCAGAATATTAGTTGCCGCGAACCATTTATTCAGCATTTTGTTTATAGAAAATATTTTCTCAGTCGCGAAAATTAATCGTTGTGGATCGATATCAATCTGACGAATCGTGAATAAAAGGTGACGCGAATAATAGTTGGTTTACAGTATATTTAAAAATAACATTTTCTGCATTTTGCAACAAACAAAATAACAAACAGCTGGACTTACGTATTTTTATCTGATTCAGCTCCTTGTATTTCCTTAAAGACTTGGTCTCTCTCTGTTTCTAGTTGAGACATACGATTTCTACTCTGCTTCTGTTCCTCTCTAAAAAGTGTTTTACAAAGGTTTAAAAACAAACATAAATTGTTCATTCAAAACTGAAATATTTTCATTTATAAAAAGAGCCATAAATATTATAACTGGACATAATGACGTAGATATCTCTTAGCTCCACATGGTACCTAGCAATAACTCTCTGATACCTCTTAATTTCTATATTAAAATCAGTAAACTTATCCCAGTATTTGTTACTGACCTTGTTTTCTCAGTAAGATACTGATGGTGTTTGACTTTCTCTGTTAGCTGATTGAGATGACTCCTCAGGTGGATCATTCTAAGCTGTTCTTGTTTAGAAATGGTGGGCTCTGGTGTTCTCTCATCATAATCCCTGTCCCTGCCATCACAAAATATCATTGGCTTTACTTTTTGTTTAAAATAATTTCTATCAAACAAGTATGACTAATATTTTTTTATATAAACAACCCAGATAATGAATATATAACTTTACCCAACAAAAGATTCAATTTCTTCCTCTTCATCAGATCCAAGGTCAAGATTATCATCTCCATCATCATAGTCTAAAATGGCCTCATCTTCCAGGCCGATATCCCCCATAAAATCCTCCCCTCCATACATCTGTCCATAGTCATCCTCCATTTTTCATTAAGATCCCTTCTTGTAATACTCAATACCTAAATCTAAAAATAGAAAAATAGGCAGTTAAAATATGCAATAAGTGCTCTATTTATTGCAAATTAAAACATTAAAAATAGTTCATTTTATCAATTAAATCTCACTGCATATGCAAAGTATCAATGAGATGCAGAAATCACTCTTTAACTTAGCCAATCAGTAAAAGTAACCAGACTTTTTAAATTTTTATTTTATTTTAATTTTGATTTTCATTATTATTATTATTATTATTATCATTATTATGATATCTAAAAAAATATGAAGTTATAAACATAATTTTTGCACTTAACAAAAATATTGTATTTTGATGCAACAATTAATTAATAAAATGATTCTGGATGTTGTGAGCTAAGTGTGCAAGTAAAATTTACGACTTTCAATATGATTAAAAAAAATTTACATGAAAAATCGAACAAAGAGATTCTATAAAAGACCTAACCAATAAACAACGAATAGAACAAATTCGGTCGATTATTCCTGCACGTTATTACGACTGAAAACTTTAAATATTAGCAAGGTGCGCCGATAATAATTTCGCCAATGTTTAAGTTATGGTTGTTTTACATAAAAAGAGATCAAAAACTCACAACTTTAATTTTAAACGACATTTAAAGCTCAGTTGTTAAGACCACAAACTGTAAATTTTTGTGTATACCTCCATGTCTAGCAACGAAATCTCGCGCAAGTCTCGCGACAAGCACCTTGAAACAAATCGTACTTGAAATAATTCGTTTTGATAAAATCGATTGCGATCTTCTTCCTTTGTTAAATCCATTTTGTCCCTTTTATCAGACACCCTTTTAACACAATTCAGGGGTCGACACTAACTTTTAAACCATAGTTGTCAGCAGGGCTAGCCATTTCTAATTTCTACTAGCCCTGTTCATGTATTAGTTGTCCAGCAGCCGAAGGCTGGTGGCCGAGTCGCGAAGCGACAAGGGGGGTAGGTGCGGGAGGGGGCTTCCGCCTCCTGCTGGTGGGGGTACGGGGGGCCTCCACCGGGAAATTTTGAAAATAGAGATGCCAAATCCTGCATTCTGCCTGTATTTTGGGTAAAAATTATACATCACTCTATGATTAGGTCTTTCCACCTTTCTGTGGAAAGACCTCTTGAAATGCTTCTGTTTATTATTATTTTTCCGTTATCGAAAATTGAACCGAAAGAGTTCTCGAAGAACTTTGCAGTTCATGATACTTGCCATTAAAAGTTATTTTAAAAAAATATCCAACACGTATGACCTATCACCCCTTTCAGAGTTCTTGCCCCTTGTACGTAAAACCTTGTTATCGCTACTCCTTCGAAACCGTAAACTGTAGAAATATGAAACCTTCACTAAAGTCTTTGACTAATTGAGAAGACTTTGGAATCTATTCATTGTGAAAGTATTCGTAGACCCCTTCAATGAGTTATTGCCCCTGAAACTTTTTTAATTTTAGAAATTATTAAAAATTTTCAAAACGAGAAGTGATAACGACATAGGACCAACTGCATAAGATTCATTGACCTTTGACCTTTGACCTTAAAATTCATATAAAGGTCAAGGTCAAGGTCATTCCAAAAATGAGAAATTTAGTTCTTTTTATATCTCTTTTGTCTTTTAACATATACTTAATGTCTATGCATCATTAATATGTACTCTTGAAACTGTTTCAAAGATTTCATTCTTGTCCCCTAACATGAACCCATTTAAAAGTTATTGCCCCTTGTGCTAAAAATCCTTGTTATCGCTACTCCTCTGAAACCATAAACCGTAAAGGTATGAAACCTTCACCAATGGCTTTGCCTAGTTATGGGGACTCTTCAATCTATTCATTGCGAAAGCATTCGATGACCCCTTCAATGAGTTATTGCCCCTGAAACTTTTTGAATATTACAAATAATTAAAAATTTTCAAAACGACAGGTCGTAGAGACATGGGGCCAACTGCATAAGATTTATTGACCTTTGACCTTCAAATTCATGTAAAGGTCAAAGGTAAAGGTCATTCCAAAAATGGAAAATTTAGCTCTCTTTATATCTCTTTTGTCTTTTAACATATACTTAATGTCTATGCATCATTAATATGTACTCTTAAAACTGTTTCAAAGATTTAGTCTTGTCCCCTAATATTAAACATTTTAAAAGTTATTGCCCCTTGTGTGAAAAACCTTGATATTGCTACTCCTCCAAAAATGTAGACTGTAGAGACACCAAACCTTCACTAATGTATTAAGGGTCTTTAGGCCTAACTTCACTGTATAAATGCGAAAGGATCTTATAACCCCTTATATGAGTTATTGCCCTTTAAGTTCTTTGTACTTACTATTAAACCTTATAACTTGAAAATACCGGTCACGGTAGCCTAGTGGTAGAGCGTTCGCTTCGTGATCGGGAGGCCCGGGTTCGATTCTCGTTCGCGGCGCCGCGTCATACCTAAGACGTAAACAAAGGTAGTGACTGTTCCTTCGCCAAGCGCTCGGCACTAGAAGTGAAAGTCACGGGTCTTTCGGATATGACCTTAAAAACGTAGGTCCCGTGTCACGGTAGGCGCTGGCACGATAAAGAACCCTCACTGCTCAATGGCCCTGAGTGCCGAGTATAGGTCTAAATTTGAAGCCCTTCACCGGCATACGGTGACGTCTCCATATGAGTGAAAAATTCTCAAGAGGGACGTAAAACAATATACAATCAATCAATCAATATAACTTGAAAACTATAAGTCATAGAAGCATGGGGGCAACTGCATTGTGACCCTTGACCTTTAACCTTGAATATTTTTCAAGGTCAAAGGTCAAGGTCATTCTTTTTTTTTTTTTAATTTAATTTTTTTAATACTTTTAAAGAGTTCTGGTTTCTTTTTCATGGAATTTAATTTTTAGGAGTCAGGTATAAAACAAATTTAAAATTCAAAGGTGGAAAGACCTCTTATTGTTCTGTGAACAATAAGTCTCCTAGTTGTACATTTTTCTATTCGAAGAAGTACACATATCTATAATCATTTAGAGTATTTCGAATCACCTTTAAATTTTACAATTTTGACATACAAAAATAATAATTATGATGATAAAACATGTTTGAAAATAGATTTAATAATTATTAGATACATTGTGTGTAATTGATAATTATTTTTGTTTCTCTGAGTACTTAGTAAAATTCTTGGTAGCCCTGCAGGGAAAGTTTAAAGGCATGTTTGGTAGCCCGACCTCAATATTCAGTTGTCCCGGGCCAGCGGGCTACCGTTAGCGTCGAACCCTGCCACATCAGAAATAAATTGTTGTTTTTTTTTGTTTTTAGAATTAAAAAGTTGTCTATTTTTTAAAACACCATAAAAGACACTCTCATGTGTCTGAGAGAGGAACGAATGACAACTCTGCATGGGAGATTGCATAAAATCTCTTTTTAAAAATAATAATTTATCATATTTACACTAATTTTCAAGGTTCATGTATTTAAAAACCCTCAGAAATGACAAATAAGTTGAACAAGTTCATGACTCTCAGTATTTAAGAATTTTAAAAAGATGTTGGATTTTAAATGGATGTGTGTTCATTTCATTTCACACGGAAAAAAACTCAGATGAGAAGATTGTAATGTAATATTCATAAAGTCTGTGTAGCTTGTTTTTTTGTCTTGAAATGATCGAAACCGTGTCACTAAATTAAATGACTAAGTTGTGATGTTATAATTTGATGTCATTTTTGCCTCACATACATATATATTTTTTAAAACCTTAATCAACGACGACATGATGCCAAATCAGAAAAGAGGAAAATAGCGTCCAGTGGCACTAAAAAATAATAATAAACGAGTAAACTTAGTAACCTTTGAAATCTTTATTTTTGACAATTAAATTATTCCTTTCTTATATTGAATCACAAGATGCACATTGCTTTAAGTAAAACTCTATATTTTTTTTAATATCATGCAAGTAGAGTATTTAGAGTATAAAAGGACGTGACATAAATCAAGTAGGAATTAAAGATTTATGTGACCGTGTTAAATTCCTGGTTAATAATATTCCAAACTACATAAATTCTTTGATTTTCATAATCTCCTAAACCCTGTAAATCACCGTTCCTTTAACGTGCCGATTAAGAAGTAATGATTTACTACAAGGAAACAAGCCTACACAACTTATGAGATGAACATAAATACACTGATGGAAAATATGTCGTATGCTACTTCGACAAACTGCAAGCATATTCATGGCACGCCAAATTCTCAAAAATGAGCTAAACATAGTTACACAGTCGATAAACTAGGTTTATCGTTTGTAAACTATAGTTTACGGACTGTAAACTATAGTTTACAACATCTATATTTTACATCTGTAAACCATAGTTTACGCGATAATCAATGTTTCAGAACCGTAAACTATACTTAACACTGAAAACAATCATTTGCGATTGCAAAACATAGATTTTCTGATAAATACAGTTTCACGATTTGTAAACTATGGTTTACGACTCTTAACTATAGTTAACGATCTGATAAATATATAGTTTCACGATTTGTGAAACTATGATTAACAACTCTTAACTACAGTTAACGATTGTAAATTACTGTATACAGGGAAATTTTCGCCCCCGTTTTATTTTCGCCCTTCTCTCATTTGGGCGAATTTAAAGCGGGGCGAATTCAAAGAAAACAGTATATTTACTTAAACAAACCTATGACTGGGCGAATTTAAAACGGGGCAAAATTGTTTGCAAGTGTGAAAGAGCGAAAATAAGACGGGGCGTAAATAACCCTGTATACAGTATAGCTTACAGACGTGAATCTATGTTTAACAACAAAATCTACTGTTAACGTTTATTTCAGACAGATAAACTTAGATTAGCATTCGTTAACTATAGTTAACAACCGTTAAATATAGTTTTACAGATGAAAACTATAGTTAACGAATTGTTTACTGTAGTTTACGGTTTGTAAACTATAGTTTACAGTCGATAAACCTAGTTTATCAACTGTGAAACTATGTTTAGCTCATTTTTGTGAATTTGGCGTGCCATACATATTCATAATTAAATAAAAATGTTATATTTCATCAAGTATAGTTGTTATTGTAGATAATAATAATATTAATTACAAATAAAGATTCCTTATTTAGTTTAATAACTTTTAATATTTTTAAAACTCGTTATACTTATATTTTGAACTTCCATGCACTTGGAAATTTGAAAATTTTTTTAGAGTTAATAGAGAAATAAAGAACGGAAGGGGAGGGGGGTGGGGTGGAAACTCATTGTAACAAATTGATTGCTTTATACTGGTTTTTACTTCGAATAAACTCTATTTTTGCTTGCAAATACAACAGGTGTTTTATTTCAACCATTCTGTCAGTTTCTAGACTTGTATAGATGTATGTACACTTTATATTTACATTTTCGAAGGAATTGCCAAAGACACTTCCGTCAAAATCATTTATCAGGTATTTCAAGGATTATCGCTATTTCCCATACGACACTGACCCAAAACTGCGCACAAAGAACTGAAGCGACAAAGAACCTTTGGAATTTGTGTTTATCTCTAACCTTCTGAAGTTCGGTTCGAACAAGAAAACACCCCGAATACACGCGACAGGATTTGTTCGAATTATTCCCCACAGTGGCCAACAAGAGCCTTATAAAATTCTGATCATCGTCGTCACCCACAATGCACTACAGATGAACCAGTTGTTTTTATTTCATCGTCTATTTAAAGAATTAGACCACTTGCTAGGATAATACGCTGTCAATGGTTTTTCTCCTCTTCAAGGAATATTGGATATCAATTAAGTATAATAATGCACATTTTAACTTTCCCTACAATAATTTTACGACTTCGATAATGAGAATAGTTACAGTCTATGACGTATTTGCGGTGAATTTTTGACTTCAGGGTGCTGGGTTTTCATTGATACACGAGGGTCTGCATCTCCTGCTAAGATGTACCAAATCTTCCAAGAATGCACTTTGACAAGGTTAACGACTTTCGATTCTTGCCTACGATCATAAAAGACTATTTTCATTTTTCCTAACCAAGTTCCAAATAGCCCATTGGTACACAGAGGCATGACAAATGTGTCAGGGAAAAGTTTTTCGATAATAACATTTTTCAAAATAAAGTATCTCAACGTCTGTAGAGAAAGCAATAATCGTAGACAGAGAGGGATAAATATTTTTAATTAATGTTCACATTTAAAAAAGCCAGAGTGCAAAAAATGTTTGGTACTTTTGGATTATGTGGCCAAAAGAGGTCTGTACAATTTTAGAGTCCACTAGTGATTGAGGTCGGAAGCATAAGAAGTAAATAAATTTAAATGTAAAACACTTTACTTAATGAAATCAATTTAAAACATCCGTGTATTTGCTAATAAATGAAAAATGTTGCCATGAGGAGAAATTAAAATGTAATTAATACGAATTCGTCTATCTTTCCCTTATCTTAATTTGAAGGACGAATATTAAAAAAGAACTTCGTCCCTGATTAAAACCATGTTAAATACTGCATGTTGAAATAAAAAAAAATCAAAATCAGCAGAATTTTACTTGACAGTCAAGCTTGATTGATGTAATTTTATAGGATTGTAATCTTTATTCCAGTAACCTAAATAACGAAAGGACTGTCCCACGTATTGACCTTATAGCTTCCGTGGTGTATTACCGGTGTTTTCAATGATTTTCTTAATTGCCATATTTCACCTTCTATTCATAAAATACCCCATGAATAAAAACCAATAAGGATCCGCGTTAGTTTTTAGTCGTAGGTTGGTTCACTTTAGACCCATGTTTATGATGACTGGATTGAGAGAACGAAGCCTATAATATCTATTTACACGTATGTCCATAACACATTAAAACAGTAAGTCAAGAATAAGAACATAATTTTTTCTTCTAAACGAGAAGAAAACACTTGCAGGTTGCTTTCAATTCGACATTCAGATATACCAAAGGTGTTTTATCAATTAACACTGGATACTTCCAACCAAATGTCGACTTGATACTAAGTATATCCTAGTTACCTTGAAATAAAAGACACAACCGAGTATGCCACTGCATATACAATAAAGACCAACTAACAACTAAATTGTTTCAAAATTACATCAACTTTTCCATCGCCAACTTTCCTTGTATGTGAAGTAATATTCCGCCATCATCTCCAAATGTGATTATGTATCCAACTTATTCACTATACTTAAGGACATGCTCAAAGTCCGGTCAGTTTTAAACCGAGACAGGCTACTCACACGTAAGTTGAGGTTACAGGCATTTTAAGAACTTTGTTTAAAGTCAAAGTTTCTCAAATTTTATGTTTTGACGTTATAATGACCTTGTTTGCAAATATAACCTATCACTAGGTCATGTTTTAGCTGAAGTTACAGCCCTCTACTGGTAACTGGTGGTGTCTCAAAATGAGCGAAGAATTCTCGAAAGGAGCGGTAAACAAACAAACAAACAAATATGATAAATTTTCAAGAAAAAGAATATGCTCAAACTTTGCGTAGAATAAAGATGTAAATATAAGATTTTTATATCCTTTTTGGTACCTCCCTAATTAAGATAAAACACAAAGTTCCCTATCTAAGGAAATGATTCTTCAAATCACAGTTTTGAATATTTTCCATATTCTAAAAAAAAAGGTAATGTTTTTTTATTAACATACCTTGTATTGGTCTCTAAAACGTAATAGACAATCCTTACAAATAAAAATACACCCCAGGCATCTGTACCCACACAGATATATAAATTGCCGTGGAGAAACTTAAGATTTACCATGTTACAAAATATTCAATCAATCAATCAATCAATCAATCAATTAATCAAATTATTCAAAAACAAATAGCATCAAAACTTTTAACTTTTCCATATTTTTTTTTAGTTTCATTCTCAGGATGTCTTAAAGATGAGGCTTTTTAAATATTATAGACAAAGATTGAAATAAACAAGTAAGAAATTATCATATTTTGCGATTGGTACCCTACAAAGTTACACTTCTAAAGAGATTCTGATTCTATACACACAAATTCTCTGAGGGATGACGGAGTTCCATAGAAAAGCACCTTATTCTACAAAGTACGCTGAGGCAGAAACTAAAAGAGGACGGGATTTTTTATTGATAGTGGTCTTTAGAGACCAGGGGTACCTTTTACACTTAACGAAGAGTATTCAAGCTAAAAGTCCATTAAACAATACAAAATAAGAGCGGAGCAAACACGGACCTCCAAAACATCAGTGGTGGGATCATGGAGGAATGAGCATCCTCTACCGACGGTCACACCCGCCATGTGTTCCTTTTGATGATCGCAAAAAAATTCGTCGTCAATTCTGTATAAATAATGGACTAACAATCTTTATGAAAAACGCCAGTCACTGATAAATTGTATTTGCTGGCAATGTCATTGTATCGATCATAGAACTTACAAAATTATGAATTTATACGAAAATGCAGATATTATTGTATTATCATCTTGTAAGTCATTAATTTGTCTCGTTTTAGAAATTTTTCATACGTAAAACATGCTATTGCATATGGAATCAACTGAGATATATAAACTCTGTATGCAAGCGATGAAGGCATATTGCTGCATAAGTAAAGGGAGTTGACGATTGAAAAGTTAAAGTCATCACGTTTACCATAGCGTCTTTATCAAGTAAAATATCTAAATATGAAACAGATGTGTCAGACTTTGTGGTATCTTTTATCTCAAACGCACCGGGATAAATCGTATTGACATAAGAATAGAAATAACTGTTGTTAATTCACAATGCGTCGTAGATATATCTAAATGTCGAAATGAATTAGGTCACAGCAAGTGTTTTTCTCTTTTCATGCATACAATTTTAAACAAATTATGCTTCATATGAATACAAAAATAGGTCTCCTAATAACAAGGCGCAATTGGTACCCATGGGAATTCTAATAGATTGTTGGAAGATCTGGTCTCCAAGAACAACATAGATATTGAAACCCAAGCATCTTTTTGATGTCATCTTCAGAGTAATTTTGTGTACAATCAAATTGGTTTTTAACAAAATAATTTTGCAAATGACCAATGACAATGTAAGAAAATTTACGAGTTCCATTTTTATTGAAAAAGCAGCTATCGTTGATATAAAAAAAAAGCTTGGACTTTGATTTATCGTGGGGAACAAAAGAACTTACGACTAAGACCAAATTTTAAAACTGCATCTAACTTTCTGAATTGACAATATTTTAATCTTTTTAAAATGAATGTGATACGTTATGTTTACGATAACAATTTTAATGCTTCATATGAATCTTAAACAGGTCTGCTAATAATGGAACGCACTTGGTACCTATCCATGGGAATTTGGAATGCCTGATCTCCAAGACTACGTAGCGTTTTTACGAAAGAGTGTTGCAAATTGACCGGTGAATAGGTAAATAAATTAACGAGTTTGAAGCAGCTGTCTGTGATTTTAAAAAAAGTCTGGACTTTATGAATTAATTGTTGGGAAATGTTATGTAAAGTTTTGAAAACTAGTACGTTTTGATGTACTGTATTTTGGAAAGCTTATAGGTATCCAGAACTTATTTATACCACTTCTCAAATATACTGTTGTACATAATTCTTAGAATACTGTTTCACAGAAACCTATCATGAATCTTTGTAAGGGTTTATCTAAGGAAATCTACATGATTAGTTTTAAATTTGGTTGCATATATGCACATTTTATGTCCAAAGTTTACCAATCGCAATAAGGTGATTACTAGGTACTCTGCACTTTTATTAATAATAGTGCTTTAACATGTCTGAAACTTTCTGGATCAATCATGCATGTTTCATTTGTAGAACAATAAAACGTTTGGGATTATCTATGCATGTTCAACTGATAGACCCACCCTACTTTGCCTGTCTAACTGTGCTTAAAATACAATTTATAGTTGGGAAAAAAGATTGAAATCTCAATCATAAAACAAAATGATTGTATTCTTAATCACTTCTGCTAATTCCACCAACACAAATTTGAACGAAACTTTCTGGAAATAAAAGTACTAGTATTTAATTTAAAATAACGATAATATAACGTAGACACATTATGATATAGTCACAGTATTTAATATTAACCATTAATATATGAATCATATGGGCAGTTTAGTTTCATTAAGTGAAAAACTGCTATTCTTTATATTGAACAATTATCTTCTCGAATGAGTATATTGCTTATTTGTTTTAGCAAATGAAACCATAGACTTTTAATATTAGTAATATAAGGAAGGAAAGGGTCCCCTATTATGTATTGCAAAATGACGCAATTAGATCAAATGATTTCCGGTTTTTGATTTTATTTTAGTTCTGGTACTTACTTCAATGTGGAAATCGTTGAATTCCACGTTCATAGAGCTGAATAAAGCTTTGCCTATAAGCAACTTATTTTTAACCTTTGATTTAACTTGAATATAGATTTTAGATTCATAAAATATTTTCAAATGTCTTTATCCGATATAAAACTACAAGTATGGAAATAGTTTGATTTCTCCAAAAACCGTTTGCTCGCGATCGTGGGGAAATGCAGTTAAGACATGGTATAAAACATGTGACAGAAATTGCTTGCTATATAAGGTGTAGTAATGCCCTAGTGGCATGCAGACATTTAAAGAATAAAAATATAGTGAATACTTAAAGCATTTGATGTTTTATAATGATTGATGAATTCAGATTGTAAAAAATAAACAATAAAAGAAATATTTTTAAGGTTACGTAGTTTGAGTTTCAAAATAGCAAATGCAACAGAAACTTTTTCCTTATTATCAAATTAGGGGATAAAAATGCATTTTTCAGGGTTAAACACTCCCATCCAAGTATTGCAAGACATTGTTGACATATAGAGGAAACAAACAAAACAATTCTTTGATAATAGGTGAATTTAGATTAACAGAAGATTTTAAAAAAAAAACACCATAAAACGAATATTTATAAGGTTACATAGTGTGAAATTCAAATTAACAAATGCAATAGAACCACTTTACCCCTTTTTATCAAATTAGCAAACCATTGAGGAAGAAGCGAGAAACAATGTAATGTACTCAATAAAATCAGTTTACAACAACAGTTAACTACAGGTACGATTAACATTCTAAACTAATGTAGAATAGTATTTTTGCCAAAATGGTTGTAATTTTGTTCTCGTAAATTTCCCTAGGAAGCCTTTCAAACTCTAAAACTTGAATCGAACATATTTTATATAATATATATACATGTATATATACAATGGGATTGGGCACAAGTTCTTAAAAATTATTTCGCCCTCTCCCTAAAACTTAAAATTGATGGGTCGAATGATTGTTTTAAGTGTTACACCGAGTTGGGGTTACATCAACCATTCAAGGCATCTTTAAATAGTCACAAAAAGTTGCCTTCAGATACACATTTGTTCCTCTCACTGAGAAACCTGATTTGGTGTATTTATTAATTGAATGTATTTGCTACTCCTCCTCTGAAACAGATGTATTTGTATCTCTCTCTCTTTTTAATTTCGAGTCTTCTTAAAAAAATTATTTTGCTTATTTTAAAAATGTATATTGTTTGTTCCTCTCATAATGTATATATTCGTATCTTCCTCTTATAGATCGTCATATCTCATTACGAATTCGTGTTTTCTCGATCATAATGTATTTGTTTTTCCCTCTCATAATGTGTTCGTGTTTTCTTCTCATAATCAATTCGTGTATTTTTCAAATAATGTACTCGTGTCTTCCTCTCATATTGTTGTTTTTACTTTTTCCAATCATAATGCATGTGTTTTCTTCTCATTATGGGTGTCTTCTGGGGATGTCAACGAATATTCGAATATTCATTCGATGAGTTGATATTCGAATATAGATTTATGATTCGAATATTTTTTTAAGTGTTAAAGCATTTAAAAGAGAGAACAACCTGGCAAGTTTTATTAGAAATTGAATCCAGTTTGTACAAAATTAAAAGACACTCCTCTTTGATTACCTTATAGGTGTGAAGAGTGTATCTATTAAAGTAATTTATTCATTTGTTCACATAATTAGTGGTATAATAGTGTCCAGTACATACAATCAGCTTGTATTGTCGGACACAGTTTTACATGTAGTAAACACATGGATCTCTTGTTTATGTAAATATCATTAAAACCATTATCAGGAAATTAATTAGCAAAGAGTGATTGCTTTTAATTTTTCTCCGTTAGATAATTGGCCTGCTTGGTATAATTTTTTTTAGAATTATCAGTGTAGATTTTAGTAAGACGATTAATTAATCTGGAACATGGTAAAGAATCTTTTGAATTAAATAAAAATTGATACATTTTTTATGTTTACTCATCATATATTTGATAATTTAAAAAAAATTATAATTGCTATGCATTAACCAAACTCGACATGAGTTTGTATTCCAAAATAATGGCATAAAACCTATGCTGGTTGACAGGAGAGTGAAGATAAATATTTTATAATTCAAGATGTATTTATTCTATCGAATATTCGAATATATTCAAATACTCCTATCGAATATCAATTATTGATAATTTAGACATCCCTACTGTCTTCCATTCACAATGTGTATGTGGCAACCTCTCATAATGTATTCGTGTCTTCTCTCATAATGCCCCCCCCCCTCTCTCTCTCTCTCTCTCTGAGTACATTTGCTACTTTGGAACAGACCTTAAAAATCGAGACCTAATGTCACGACAGAAGTTATTATGATCCCTTATTTGCCAATGGCCCTGATCACCAAGTGAAGGCATAATATATATAAGTAATATATTTGTGTCTTACTCTCACATTGTATCTGTAAGGCACTCTGAAACTGAGGGTTTTTGTGTCTTCTACTTAGAAACAGCTTGTCTATTCTACACAGAAACGGTTTGTTTTCGTGTCTTCTTTTAAGGAATAAATAAACCGTTAAGATAGTTCTTTCAACAAAGTCCTTTTCTTCGATGATTCCAGCAATGCAACAAAGGCATAAAAGGTTAGCAATTGTTCCTTCGCCAAAGCGCGGTCCTTCTTAATGAAAGTTGCATTTTTTCGGATGAAAAGTTAATATCCGAGGCATACTGTGACGTCTTATATGAGTAAAATAAACTTGCAAGGGACGTAAAACAGCAATCCATTATCCTTCTACTCGTAAATCAAAATATCTCCTTCTGAGAATCACAATGTTTCTTAAAGTGAGAATGAAACATGTGGAGATAACGAACAGTATTCATGATCCAAAATCCATAAAACAATACAAAATAGGAGCAGAGCAAACACGGACTTCAAAAACATCAGAGGTGGGATCAGGTGCCATGGAGTAGTGAGCATCCCCTACCGACCGGCCACACCCGCCGTGTACTCCTTGTCATGATCGAGAAATAACAGAACAATCTGTCGTCCATTTTGTGTATAAATAATGGACTAACAATTAGTATGTAAAACGTCAGTCAGCATTTGACTCAATGACAAAATGTATTCGCTGACAATGGCATTCTGTCGACCATAAAACTTACGAAATGATGACTATAAACGGGGCTTTTGATATTCTTGTTTCATAAGCTTGTTTGTCAATACGTCTTCTAGTCAGAATGAAACGAATGAATGAAAAAGAATGTTTTTGTGTATAACATTTATCTGTAATGTATAACTTACTTGATAAAATACATGTACATGTATTAATTACTTTTTAAATTACATGTTCAGTCATGTATTATGATTTATTACACGATCTCCTGATCATTCCATTTTTAAAAATCATGAATGTTCCCATGCATATATAAAACGGGTACTTTAAAGATTATTAAACATTAAAGGAATAAAGGTGACATTTTATGTCTGTACTTCAGAAGAAATCAACCCCAATTTTCATCTCTCTGCAAGCTTAAAGTAGTGTCGATCTGTTTCCCTTTTTCATTCCGGAAAATAAGAATCGATGTTAATCTAATGCTCTATAAGGATGTTCGGTTTCTGATTAATCACTTGTTCTACCCTATTAAACAAACCTTTCTACGCTGTTCCTGTGGTTTATAAGCTGAAATTAATTCTACAGTCTGTAATTTTAATGTATTATGCATAGATATGAAGGGATTAATTGACACTTTCATCGGAGATCAGCTAATCAACTGCGTAGGAGGATTGATTCATAAATCGAAATAAGTGAGAGAAGCGAGAAAGGAAGGGGAAGAGGGCAAGTGTATTTTCAATTTGGAACACTCTTTTACATTGAATAGCTCTTATTTCACAATCTCTTTGAGAAGTTTTATGATTTTTGTAGAATACATGTACATGTAAAACTACAATATTTTAGTTTTTGTTTTTGCAGATCGAAAGACAGAAAGGAAATTGGCTGAGGATTTTCCATTTCCATCCAAAAACGAACGAAAATGGATAAAATACACTAACAAAGTTAAGAAGATACGGGCGATAAAAAGATCTTAGGACCCCTTATTAGACAGGCGACTTATCAGTGTTGAACAAAATTAAAGAAAATATATGGGGCTGAATGAAATACATGTATGAGAATAACGAACAGTAATCAAGTTAAAAAAGTTAAAATTTTACATATTAGATTCAGTCTAAAATATTTGAGGTGGTATTTATGTGCCTTGGAGGAGTAAGCATCCACTGCAAACCGGTCAAATACTAGTATGTCGTATACTCCTTGTCATAATGGGGGAAAACGGAAGAAAAAAAAATCCATGGACAATCATTTGTGTAAACTAGAGCCGAGCTCGTTGCAAAGCAACAAGTAGGTCTTCCGTCCTGTTTGACCGGAAGTAACTTTTATTTAAAAAAAAAAGAGTGATGAAGTCCAAAAATGGGTTAATCCTCCAAATCTACGTTAAGTATAGCAAAATTAAGCCATTCTTTGGTACTTCCGGTTTGACCGGAAGTGACGACGACGGACGGAAAATTAATATTTAAGCTTCTAGTGAGACATGTTACCCAAAAACCTGTCAAAAACGGCAAAAATATGCATTTTCTGACTACTTCCGGTTCGACCGGAAGTGACGTCGCCGGACGTATTTTGACGACCCCATTAGATAAAGCTTGATATTTTGAACAACTTTGCTTCTTTGATGCATAACAAATTCTCAATACTTTTTGAGATATCTGGAAAAAACTTTTGGCCCCTCTAGGTCCCTTTATTTAGGGGTCAGCCCTTTATTCGACATATCATTTGAAAGATCTTCTAATTCTGCACAAATTATGTTCCATATATTTAAACAAAATATTTTTAGTTTAGAAGATAAAAAGTAATTTTTGGTTCTTTTAAGCGTTCTAATTTTTTACCCCTATATAGCGCCATTTTGAATACAGAAATCGAAAAACAAAAACCGATGTGCACAACTTCAATCCTTCTATTATCTAAAATCAGTAGAATTTCTGCTCCAGCTTTAGCCGTCTCTGAGCCTTTATCTGGAAACGAAAGCCTATAAATTTTCCTTTAAAGGGAAATAACTCAAAACCGGAAGTGGCTTTTTGAAATTTTAGACATAATTCTGATAGAGTTTATTAACGTCTATAACGTCTGATAATTTGAGCGAAATCCGTTGAGAAATGAGCGAGATATGAGGCCTCAAAGTTGCGGTCTAGGAAGCTGTATGATAAAAATTTTGATAACATAAGTACAATTTTTGCTCTCACAATATTTTCAGATGTTTTTGGCGCAATTTTATTGCATGACGTTGCCTCTCAATTTCTATGTTCATTGTGACGTCATAATACTGTTGAGTTGCTATGCATTTAAATAAACACGACTGATGAAGGCCAGTAACACGGTCGAAATATTTCGAAAAGTGTTTTAAGGTGGCTCATTACATCCACAGTTTATTTTAGATTTCAATACAGCACCACTTATAATGTAGATGTCAAATATCCAGATGGGGGTATTGATATCATAAATATTTTTTATGGAATTTTTTAGTTTTTGTCTAATTTTAGTGAAAAGTTTTATTTCAAGTTTATTATTAACAGAATTTCTGAACTTTCAGTGTCAAATGATGGGCATCTTCTTAAGACAAGTACACACAGTGAAAATACCTCATAATACCTAATAATAATTTTATTAGAAAAAATAATTTTCTCCTAAAAACAATCAATGTCATTATCTTTTTAATCTATGCATAAAACATTAAGAAAATGAGTTCTGAAGAGACAAGGAATGTATTTCAATGAATTACATGTGTCAAATTGAATGAAGAATGTTTAAACGAAATGAAAAATCCGTTACCTTTCCTAATTACCCAAGACTCAAAACACGAAGGAACGTTTGACATTACATCTAAAATTCAGAACAAAACTTTAAATTGCCAGAGTATACATTTAAATCAATAAAGTAAATATATAAATTTTAACACCAACACAGTAAATAATGCAAGTAAATAATTTTTTAATTTCAACAAGGGTGTTGATTTTAACTCGAATTTCCTCCATACAAACATGTCATTGATTGATAGAGTTCACTGCATGGATCGCTATGAAATTGACATTACTTGTTTGGCGAAGATTTGACTGTTGCTTTCTTTTGTTTTTGCTCAGTAGCAATTCTTCTTAGTTCATGCATTATGAATCCGTTACTTTGTTTTCACTTTTTATAACACCGCATGTTTCTTCTATTTTTAAAGCGTTTTAAAGGTCAGGGTCATATTATAGAGGTACCTGTACGATTCGTCCCCTGAGGAAACCGGTCGACACAATGGAGGTTTATTTTGTGTTTTTAAGCGACTCGAATACACTTTGTTTCTGAGTAAGAGAAAGAAATATACTAGCATTCCGTCTCTGAGTGAAGGACACAAATGCATTCTGCTTCTGATATAAATATACTTTTATTACCCACACATTCACTTATCCACATATTTAAAAGCGCTTGTCATACAAGGTGGACCGTTGGGTACTAGTATTTTAAATAAAGATTTTTTTTTTATCATGTTGTCATAAAGTGTGTTAGTTCAACCTGTATAAAAAGCATATTTTCGTGCTCTCAATATAGAGAGCAAAATGTATGAAATTGTTTTGACAGTTTAAGAATATCTTTTAATTGCAAATAATATCAAAATTTTGCAAAAAACTGAATAGCCGGAGAAACTTCTAACAGCATTCATTATAACCTTTGTATAAAAAACACTGGAAACATGCATAAACAGGGTGCATCACCTACTTTTCAAGATAAGGGGTAACATATTACATCGTATACCTTTCTTGCGGAGATATAAAAGTTGTATAATTTTAAGGAAAGTTATGAAATAAAGCCCAGATAAAGAACTAAGTCGGCCAAACAATCATTTTTAACCACTGAACAAGTTTCTTGTCAATTTCAGTGACTAAACTTAACTCAAAACAACATATATCATTATCCCAAGGGATGGACATTGAAAGTGTTAGAAATATCTTCATAATCATTTCCTGTCGTTTTATCCATAACTAGGATATATTTCTGAAATCAACTTATTTTTCTGAAGTAATTACTTATCTGGCAATAATTTCCTCGTATAATAACAATAAAAAGTTTGAATTAAAAATGTCACACACATAGGCGGCGGAAAGGGTAAAAAATGTTAATGTAAAACGAACAAATAATTTATATAAAACAAAACACTGAAATACAAAACAAATATATCTTTAATTAAAAGCAAAAGTCTCATTCACGAAATTAACAAACTACGTAGCAAGACGAACAAACATGAATGCAAAACCAACAGTCGTTATCTGAATTGACACTTACAAAAATACGTTCATCAAAGGGGCTAACAATGATTATGAAACAAGTCAGCTAAAATAGGACCTAATGTTATGTTATATTTTCTTTAATGTCTTGATAACGATCATACTTAGTGCTCGTCTAAAGAATGAGATTGATTTTAACGAAGTAATTTTGATGACACTTACAATATGGTATACCCATGAGGAACATAAGGTAAAAATCATAGTTGTTAAATCTTTTGAGGTAGGACATTTGTATACATAGATAAATATTATGCACCTGCATGGAGAAAGAAAAGACCTATAGTAATAATAACGTGTATGCATTCAATGCAAAAGAGAACACAAAAAAGCAATTAAGAGGAACCGATACTCTCAAAGATTTTTGAAACATCTGAAACATTTAGCATTTGAATTTGACATGAGTTCATAAAACTTTACAACATTTGGTCTACTGCAATAACTAATACTAAAGATTTTTCCTACTTTAGAAACTATAATCCAAATTTCCCCTTACAAATGGAAATGCTGTTTATGACCAAACACAATGTGCTGTATTTTTTATTCAGTTTTTATCATCGAAGTAAATTTTTAAATGATAAAACTTTTTTTTTAAATTAATCGCCATTACTTCTATTATTGGAACCAATCTTGATATAATGTTCCCGATGCAGGACTAACTTAAAAAACAAATTAAACCTGAAAAATAAAAACACACACCTTATAAAATAAAAAAAGATGATTTCCTTGGTCTATCTTTCTTTTATAAATATGTATCAATTCGCAAAATCAAGGTACATTTATTAAGCTCTAGGTATACTTAATTCAATGTTATAACGACAAAAGGAATACAGGAATGATTTTTTTTCCCCTGAAAGTAAGGATTTTAGAAAAAAAAACGTATAATTTTGAAAAATTGATCTTCTAATAATTCTTAATTGATAATTTATCAATCAAACACACATTTAAATTTTTTCTGGAAAAAACTTTGAACTTGCCAATTTGATCGTGTCCAAGATCATTAACACACCCTCGGGTCATCAATGGTTCAAGAATCGTCTTATTTTCCTCCATTAGAGATTATGACTGGGCATGAAGTAAAACTTTGAATTAAACTGACCTGATGGCCTTTAGATAAATCATTTCATAAGCAATAATTGTGTCAAGTATGAGTTTTTCATTTTTTTTTCCATTACGCACAAGGCTAGTTAAAGTATTGAACAATTGGTATAAAAGTTACCTTGAAATTGACCAAGAAATTCAAACTTTTCCACAACAAGCAATCTTATTTTGAGGATAAGCTTTAAATACATTTTCGATATAAAAAGTTATTTTCCAGATATGATTGCCCGGACAAGCGTACGGACGCTCATATCGATATAGCTTTCAGTAATTAATTTAGTAGGCATAAACTATATAATAATTAGTAAATATGGTTTATACACCAGGCTATGGTATGTAAAAATGGGTCATTTTTCTATTTAACTGTTAAATGTACTGGCATCGTGAACAAATTATTGCATAAACACCATACACCGATATACAGTTATTACATTCGGTACTCAGTGTATGGATATTAAGGCCAATAAACACCAACTATGAAACTGAAATAGGAATATATATCCGGAGGTTCCAGACAGAAGAATCAAGAAAATCCATTTGTTACCGGGTTTTAGGTCATTTTCAGGTAATAAACACAAATTCAGGGTATTTAGACTGGAATTCACATTTTTTACCCATTTAAGCCATTTTTCAAACAAATATATATATGTCAAAGCTTTATCAAACAGAGTCATATGTAACTTCAATATAGCGCTAAGTACAGAGAGGTCTTATAATGTTGACTTCAAGATAATTACCCTTCTAAGAAAATACGAAAAATAATTTTCCTAAAAATATATATACATGTAAATGAAATAGATAGTCATCTTTTTTCAGCAAATATAACCATCCTAGGTTACTTTTAAGTATAATGAGAAATTTGAATTATTATATTAGATTCCGAAACTTCATAAAAATTTTACAAACAAAGATACATAGCGGGTTTCAGTAAATATTCAACCAAGCCTCTTTTTTACACCTCACTAAGATATGAACAGTAGTAAAGGAGAAACTTCAAGAGTACTATGTATCAGTATATATTCCTGAATTGGTGTAAATTAAATGTGAATACGTAAAAATTCCGAGGAACTTTAGACAAAATTTAAAATCACAAGATTTTAACAAAATGAACAGCTTATAAAATTACAACTTTTCAACTTTAAACACAACCTTTGAAATTAAAGTACAGGCTTTTTGATATCACTGACAGCTGCTTTTTCAATAAAAATGGAACTCATAAATTTACGTACATTGTCATTTGCAAAATTTAATATATATTTTTTAAGTACTCTGAAGCTGACATCAAAAAGATGTCTCAGTTTCTGATTGACACATATCTATCTGGTTTTTGGAGACCAGGTCTTCCAGCAATCTATTGGAATTCCAATGGGTACCAATTGCGCCCCGTTATTAGCAGACCTATGTTCGTACTCATATGTGAGCTTGAGATAAAACATGCCACAAAGTCTGACACATATGTTCATATTTGGACATTTATCTTGATAAAGACGTTAATTGTAATCTAACAACCAAGATTTATGATAAACGTGATGACTTTGATTTTTTAATCAGCAACTTCCCTTACTTATGTTGCATTGTACCTTCATCACCTGCATACGGACTTTATATCTCTCAGTTGATTCGATAAGCAAGGGCATTGCTTTACGTATGTGCACTTTCTAAAACGAAGTAAAATGTTGACAAACAAGTTGATAAAACAATAATATCAACAGTCTCGTTTAAAGTCATTTCGTAATTTTTATGTTCGATACAATCATCTTGTCAGCAAATACAATTTATCATTAAGTGAAATGCTGATTGACGTTTTCGATACTGATTGTTAAGCCATTTTTACATACTGAATTGTCGACTGATTTTTCAATTATTTCCCGATCATGACAAGGAGCACACGGCAGGTGTGACCGGTCGGCAGGGGATGCTCATTCCTCCATGGTACTTGATCTCCACTGATGTTTTGGATGTCTGTTTTTGCTCCGCTCCTATTTTGCATTGTTTTATGGTTTTTGTTGAGCTTGAATACTGTTCGTTGTCTTCATATATTTCATTCATATTGATCAAATTTGACTGTACTAGCTAAAAATTAGGTTTATCAACACTAGAGTGGGTTCATAAAACTACTATCTATGAATCCAGTCAAAGCCATAAGACGTATCGCTATTTCAATTACATTCTACATATATATTTGAAAATTTATATTTGACGGTCTTTTAATCTATGCTATTTTTGTTCAAAACAACTTGAATAATTAATAGTTCTGAATACTTGATAATAGTCATAAATAAAACTGAATAACTGCAAGAATTTTTTTTAAGATTGGTGTGCCTTTAGACCTTGAACCGAGCAGAGTAATCCAGGCACAAGTGGAAAACATGAACAAAACTTTGCTGCATGTAAAAATTTAAAAATTCTACAATTAAGATGATGTAATGTCGATAATATAAAGGTAAAAATAAAAATTACAATATTTACACTTCAATCAGATACATGTGTAGTACTTTGTCATGACTTAATGGGTACACAGTATGATTTCTCAAAAATAGTGGAGTTGCCACACTTTTCGTGACCTACAGACAGGACCGATTTAGATTCAATATTTGAAATATTTGGACAGATACCTGGAGTTCATTGAGTTATAATCAAGTGAATGATAAGTAAGGAGACGCTTTCATCCCTATTGTGAGGTCGGCACTTTGTTTATTGAAATATTTTGCATGTCCTTAACTAAGCGAGCAAATAAAATAGCCGCGAAACCTTAATCTGTGTTGCTTTGAACTTTGTGTCAACTTAAAATGCTTAAAAACTGTTACTTGGTTTTTGAAAGTGTAATTAAACAAAAGGGTTAACTAATAAAGTTGCAATTGCATCCATCGTAATTCCAACAAATTGTTGAAGGCCTGGTCTCAAAGGAATAACATAAATGTTTCAATGAGAAACTTCATCATCTTCTTAAAATAAACTTCAGAATACTTGTAGAAGAAGTTGGATCAGAATGTTTTCAAAATAAAAGTTTGTTGTGACCAATCATTACAAGCTACAGAATTTTCCGAGTTCCATTTTGATAAAGAAGCAGTTGTTTGTTATATAAATAGCCTGCTGTATTGAAGGATTTTGGTTCAGTTCCTTGAAGATTAAAATGTACTTGGTTATTTTTACTCACCTATAAGAACACAGGCTTTCAGAATAATTCTAGCCGCTTCATTTAGTGCATATCTACGCCCAACCCAGCCCTCTCATTTAAAACATTATGTAACATTGTTGCACTACTCAGCAATATTCATAACCATGTTCAAGACTCCTTCTTCCGTATATGCAACTCATGTACAAGAAAAAATAAAATATTAAATCATATAGAAATGTAGGAATTTTCTTATTTTTTCTCTTGTTTTTTTTATTTATTGCATTTATTTGATCATAGTCTTGAGTTTCATTGTGTAAAAATTCATTTCTTCAAATTAGAACAACATCACATTATTTTAGATAATCATAGTGTTTCCCTTTAGTTTTTATGAAGAAAAATTAAGAATTCTAACTATTGAACTTTTTTTGATAATATTAATAATTTTAAAAACCAATTCTTGATATCAAATCATGGTTAAATAGTTTTTACTCTTTCAGTCTTAACCTAATGAGCTATAAATGTTTCACTGTTTCATTACAAATTAATAAATTGAAATTAATCACATCAACTTTTAACCGTAATATGTATATATTTTAGGTAAAATATAAGTATGAAAAAAAAAACATGCCTTGAAAGTAAAAAGTTTCAAAGCGATCGATTGCTTTCAAAAAAGTAATGTTATTGTGTTTTATGATATTTTAAATGGAGTTTGAAAAATAAGTCAGAAGTGCGTCAGAATTAGGTGAGAAAAGATTTAAAATCAATTTTTTTTTGTATATAAAAATATCAAATGTTAATAATTTATTCCCATACATTTATATTGATAATAACAAGATATTTGACCAAAAAAATAATAAAAGTCTTACTTTTTCACATAGAAACTTTCATTTTCAACCAGGATTGAATCAATTATGCATAATAATGTGCCGATAAATTTATCAATCCTTTAAATACACAAGAAAAAATAAATAAATCAAGGATTAGATTGGTCAGGTACATGTATATTGTACATTTTTAGAAACAAAAATATTCCACATTTACTTAAATTTGATATTCAGTGAACCAGTATCATTTTATGAGAAAAACCTTAAGAAGATTTCAAAATTCTTTTTCTTCTGTTAAAAGAGTTGTCACCCTCTGAACAGATATTATAAGAAGGATAGAACAATTCTGATGCGAAGAAAAATGAATAAATCTAGCTTTCTCTCTGAAAAAGTGATCACATCATTTCAGTGTATCATAGATTCTCCGAGGCGCATAACAGTTTCTACCATAGTATATGCAACTTTGATAAAAATATGTTCGATAATATAATTTAAAGGCGAAGCGAATGAATTTGTTATGATAGAAATGTTTATGCTGTGATTTATTTAGCAACTATTCATTTTCATTTTAACAAAATGTTTCTGTTGTTTTTTCTTTTTAAAAAGAAGTATTGTAATAGAGTTAATTTAAACAAACTTTACTTTATTTTAAATAAATTCATACATTGCTGATGAAGTAATATAAAAAATATGATATAATGAAATATAAGAAATAATAAATGAAATATATGGAGATAACGAACATTAGTCACATGAACAGTATTCAGCTAAAATGTCTATATAACAATACAAAATAAGAGCAGAGCAAAGACGGACCTCAAAAACATTAGAAGTGGGATCAGGTACCATTGGGTAGTGAGCATCCCCTGCCGACCGGTCACAACCGCCGTGTGCTCTTTGTCAGGATCGAACAAAAACGGAAAATCCGTCGTCAATTCAGTGTTTAAATAATGGACTATTAATTTGTATGAAAAACGTCAATCAGCTTTAGACTCAATGACAAATTGTATTTGCTGACAAGGTCTTTGTATCGACCATAGAACTTATGAAATAATGACTATAAACGAGAAAGCTGATACTCTTGTTTCATCAACTTGTTTGTCAATAATTTACATCGATTTAGAAATTCTACAAACATAGAGCATGTTCTTACCTATGGAATCAAGTGAGAGATACCGGTATGCATTTTGTATGCAGGTAATGAAGGTACATGTACCGGGTATATTGCTGCATAAGTAAGGGAAGCTGACGATTGTAAAATAAAGTCTTCACGTTTATCATAGAGCCTGTTCAGTAGATTACCATTAACGCCTTTATCAAATAAAATATTTAAATATGAAACATATGTGTCAGACTCTATGGCATCTTTTATCTCGAGCTCACAGGGATAAATCGTATCGACATAAGAATGGAAATAACCGTTGATAATTGACAACACGTCTTCAATATATCTAAATGTACACTTGAAGGCCACAGCAAGTGTTTTCTTCTTTTCAGTATAATATTTTGGTTAATTTCTGCTTCATATGAATAAAAAATAGGTCTGCTATAAAATACTATATAATGAAGCTTTCACATAAGTAATCTATTCTAGCCAATAAAAGTGAAATATATTGAGATAATGAACGATTTTTAAACGATATATATAAATTCTTAATTATTTTCCCTTGGCAGAGGATTTGCACTTCAAGGGAATATCTCTAATTCCCATTACCCCAAAACACTTTTTGACAATTTGCCCAGAAGGTCCTGAAAAATCAATTACAGTGCATGATAGAAATTTAGAGGGACAGTAAGGACAGACTGACTATAAAAAGTGACCAGAATGCTTTTCAGTTGAGCTTAAAATGTTTTTAAGACAATCTTAAAGGAAATGAATGAGTGGTTTACAATAAAGAGTCTCAACGAAAGATGTATGGAATAGAAAAAAAGGTATCTTGAAGAGAACAATGTCTTGTTAATAAGCATAACGAATGATATAATTTTAAAGAAAATACAAAGTTGATGTTCGGATGTCTGAGTTAGATACCTTACTCAATAGGAGGCGGGTTTGAAGGAAAATCGTAGGGTGTGTCCTTACAAGATGAATGTCCGTGTAAGGAAGTCACGTGAACTTCAAATATTGCTTCTTTTATTACACAAGAGCATGTTATGCGTACAAGCAAGTTTGAAAACTAACCAAGTAATAATAATAAAACAAATTGATGAATCAAGAATGTCAAAATTTCAACATTTTCGTTTAAAGTCAACATTAACCAAATTCTATGGTCGCTACAAGAATCTTGTCAGAAAATACAAGTCGAATATAAATATAAATCGAATACTGACTGACGTTTTTCAGACAAATTCTAAGACCATTCTTGTTTCACCCCAACAAAACTACGAGGGGGCATATTGCTTTTTTCAACTTAACATTATTCGCGAACTATCTCGCAGATGGAAAGGGCAATCTTGGTAGGACAATCCACTCCGAATTGTCTCCATATTTCTTCCTGTTTCACCAATTATGATGAGTGAAGCCACCTTTGATATTTTTAGAAGTCTGTGTTTACTGTGCTTCTGATCATTATTATTTCAATTGGCCACAAATGATAAGTTATGATCAACTTGGGTTGATATGAACAATCGAGAAAAACTCCGACGCTTCGTTAAAGGCTACGTTACGGATGTAATTTCATTCCTCTGTTAAACGTTACCTACACACAAGTGAATTCGGTTATAACGTTTACGATTACGACGACATTAACAGCCCTTAGTAAAATTAGATTTATATTTTTTTTCGGTATTTTCGTCACAAATTATTTTACTGGTAATTTGTTCCTTAGACCAATTCAAACCCATGTTAGGTTCTTTTTAGAGTACATACCTGGTGGGACAATATATGCGGCAAAAGACCAGAGTGAATAAAAAAGGATAAGAATGCATAGAAAGTCCCTTTCTATAAAAGATTAAAATATTTTATTATTTTTTGTCTTTTTATGGTTGTCAGATCTGAACTTTTGGAAGCATTTTCATGGTAGTTATTATGATAAACGTGGTTGACACGTTTCAAATATCGAATAAACATGGTAGAAAAGCATGGGAGTAGAATTGGAATCGTGTAATTACTGCTATTAATAAACAATTTTTCATAATCTGCGACAATAAAACGATTCTTGTGTTGACCACAATCCGATGGACACCTCAAGTTGTGTACTGTATCATTACTAACATTCAGTTTTAGCGGCGAAGTTCACATAAAATACAGATAAGGAGATTTTTCTCGCCTGTTACTTGCGATACCTCAAACTGACACGAAAGTGCGAGGGCGAAAAATGTAAAAAGAGAACTAAAAATTATCCCGTGTGACGAAGAAATGGATATTTGACGTCAATTTCTATAAATAAATTTAGAACGCCTGTTTTGTGCTAAGATTCCGCGTATCTTTTTGAAAGGAAAAATAATACTATAAGTTTGAAATGTTTTTTTTCTAATGTACAACCCAAAGTCTCATGCAGTTCATAAATTATTATATTATACTGTATATTTTAAGGTAAAAATATTTATATTTAATTTAGAATTCTTTTTGTATCACTGGTAGACGTGGAATTATTTGATATTTATGATAAACATTGTTTTCTTATGAATATAATTGATTATCACTTCAAATACTCCATTTTCTTAAAATAAAGTATAAACTAACCATTTTTTATGCCCAAAAATATCGTTGTATCAGTGAAAAATTATATATTTAGAATAAAGAAATCTGTGGGCTAAGTGTAATTACTATACTTTTCCGTTTTATTTTCTTGACCTAAGATAAGCGAAAAAAAATTGTACCATTCTGTTCTATAAACTTCTTAATATTCGTGAGAGAAAAAGAGCAAATTTGCATAAAAGACTCATTTAAATGAACCTTAAAGGCAATTTTCGAAGTTCAAACTTTTATTATGCCTATTGACCAAATCTTTGAGATAAATCATGTCAAGAAAAATCCTACTCCTAAAACGAAGCCTTCTCTCAGGCAATAAAAACTCGAAGGAAGTTCAAGTAGTGGCGTCATTCATTCATTTTATTTCAGATTTGGCTGCTGTTAAGAAGACCAAATGGCACTGGAAGAAAAGTGAATCACAGAGCCATTGACGGAATATGTTTTGTTTACTAATCAATTTCACCGGCGAAGAAGCACTTGAAAAGTGCTGTCACATACATTGAATGAAATGCTTCATTCTTAAGGAAAAAAAGCCAACGTATATCTATAACCTTGGTTTCTTTAAATTTGGAAAGAAATGATGCCAATAAATTGAGAGAAAATAATTGTTTATGCCCATTGATAAATAAACATATTTGAAATAAATATAACAATATTAAAAATAGCACTTTAAAGAAATGAAACTGTCCCATTTGCATTAAAGTTTTTCGATGTTTGGTTGCAGGAGGAGTATTGCATTCATTGCAGAAGTAGAAAAGATTTTTTAAAAGATATTTTCATGGAAAATTTCAAGTCAAAATATAAAAACAAAATCCTGTTTGTCGAGTGAAATATATTTCATGTTCAAACACAAATCTCTCATTTTTTTCTTATTTTATTATCTTTGGTTTAAAGCTAAAAGATTGTGGGGTTGGAAATTGTAAACGATAAACATGCATGAAATTGTTAGATAATTCATGGGAAAAATTTCAATAATATAACTTCTCCCTCTTGTTTTAACAGTTAACATTGATTATGTTCTAATTCACCAGTTCAAACGAACATAAAATATTTATAAATAAAACTCAAAAACACTTTATATAGGATGAGCTCGCATGCGCGAGTGCAACAGACTTTAATGAAGTGTATACAGTATACAAAGCACAGTCTTTAGTTAACTTCTGAAATCCATATCATTCTACAAAAGAAAAAGATTCAAATAAGCGATAAGTCAACATTAATACGAACATCTACGAAATATCGATACTTGAAGGGTGGGTGGGTGGGGGAGATTAGTCTGTTGCAATGTCGCACCGAACTTCGAATGACTTAAAACACCCGAAAAGCTACCTTATACGTGACTGAATCATGCGTAGCACGGATTCAACCTATTCACCCGTAAACAAAGGAACAACCAATCGATCTCCTTTACCGATGGACTTAATCTGCATACATAACAAACACACGTGTTTTACCATAACTTTTATAAATATATTTATTCAGTTTATTCGTTAATCATATGATTGAATAAATCCTAGCTCTTTGACTGACTGAGATCTAACAAAGCATACTTACTTATGTTCACCTGGTAGGTTACCTATAAGGTGAACATCACATTTACGTTTTTTTATTCTTAGGACTCATTACGTTAATTCGCGATCATGACGAGGAGCACACGGCGGATGTGACCGCTTGGCAGGGGATGCTCACTCCTCCATGGCACCTGATCCCACCTCTGATGTTTTAGAGGTCCGTGTTTGCTCTGTTCCTATTTTGTATTGTTTTAAGAACTTTTGATCTTGAATACTGTTCGTTATCTCCTTCAATAATCAAGAAGTGAAAAAAGAATTAGAGATAGATTACATGATCAGTACGTACTGGTCCCTGCTGACAAATCAGTTAACAACATTGTCTTAGTTTGTAAGGCTCATTTTAGAAATTGCATTTTATAAGAACTTGGATTTAATTCTACAGGTGGTAATCCAACTTATACTCATAGTTCCCTTTCTAAGGAAGACATTCTTCGAAATCATATGACAGTTTTGAATATTTTTAATATTCCAAAAAACCAAAATGAATTTGAACTACCATACATAGATATTGGATTCAAAAATACATAGCGCGTTCCATTAAAGGTTCAACCAAACCTCTTTCTGTACTCTTCACTAATATATAAGCAGTAGTGAAAGGAAAAACTTCAAAAGTACTGTGCAACAATATATTCAAGAAGAGGTGTAAATCAGATGTGGATACTTAAAACTTCCAATGAACTTTTGGACATTTGAAATCACAAGATTTTACCAAAATCAACAACTTAAAAACTAACGACTTTTCAACTTTATACACAACAATTCCTTACGATAAATTAAAGTTCAGGCTTTTCGATATCATTGACAGCTGCTTTTTCAATAAAAATGGAATTCATCAATTTACGTACCTTGTCATTGTCATTTGCAAAATTATTTTGTTAAAAATCATTCTGATTGTACACACAAGTACTCTGAAGCTGACATCAAAAAGATGCTTGAGTTTCTGATTGACTATATCTATGTTGTTTTTGGAGACCAGGTCTTCCAACAATCTATTGGAATTCCCATGGGTACCAATTGCACCCCGTTGTTAGCAAACCTATTTTTGTATTCATATGAGACAGAATTTGTGCAAAATCTTAAGCATGAAAAGAAAACACTTGCTGTGGCCTTCAACTCGACATTTAGATATGTCGACGACGTACTGTCAATTCACAATGCTAATTTCCATTCCTATGTCGATAGATGTAGCCTGGTGATTTTGAGATAAAAGATACCACTGAGTCTGACACATATGTTTTATAGATGGATATTTTACTTTAAACAGACGTTAATCATGTCGTGCTTTTTAGGGACACCCCTGTCCCAGGGTCGAAATTCACAAAAATCCTACAAAAATAAGGAAACCTGATTTTGATAATCTGCTTCAAATTTATACCTGTAAATATCATAGTCAGACTAGCTCAGTTGATATATGCGCTGACTTTTACACCGTAAAAACTTAAATTTTATACTCGGGGGTTCGAATCCACCTGGTACCATATATTTAAAGTTTTAATTTTCGCCTTTTCAAAGACTATTTTAATTTTTTTTATATAAACTTGACGTGTACTTTCCTTCAATTATATATCCTTTATGCATGCCCATTCTTGATACTCAGTATATGAAACACTAAAGAGATATCAAATCGTGAAAATCCAATTTACAGTTGTCAGTCAGGCGGAACAAACCTCAATATAAGCACACTTTCTCCGAGAATAACTCACTCTGTGTTACTCAATACAGGTATTCTTGGCAGCATTGAGCTGCGATGAATGTCAATTGTGTATATTCCTTAGAATTTTTAATAGCATTACTTTGGCTACATATATCGGTAACTGTACTCCCTCGGATTTGATTTAGGCCTATATAATTTGTACACATTAATGGCATGTTTTAATATATTCACGGATAAAATAACCTAGACATAAAAAATAGAATTTCAGAGGCAGTAAACATCACCATTATGCACATTGAGAAGTTAAGACAAATATCAATTATTACATTTTGAGATAACAAAATCAGGAAATCAATGAAAGGGTTCCTCCTACTGAAAAAATGATTTAGGAAAAACAAACAAAATCAGAACGGAAATAGACAAGGTTTTTGTAGAGAAAAAACCAAGCCCGGGCCTATAGGTCAAATCCCTATCTATAATGAAGTGATCCTTTGGAGAAGAATTAAGGAACGTACTGTTTTGTGTATCATACCAAGAAAATCTTTCAAGATTCATTATAAGAATTGGGTTATGCCTAAAAAGTCGAAAAGAAAAGTATGTCAGCCGCCGGATTGTTCCGTGCCGGAACCCGGGATTGAACCGGGGACCTTTAGATCTTCAGTCTAACGCTCTCCCAACTGAGCTATTCCGGCTGACATTTAAAATTAAAATGGCGTCAAAACAGATGCATCATTGATCAGAAGAAAACGAATTTTTTTTGTTATTCAACCCTTTGTACAACTTTTCTTAGAGTTAACTTAAGATAGACATTTTGCTATAAAAGATTTCTTCCTCTTCAATAAAAAATCTATACAACAGAGAACAAAATCCTGAAGGATCGAACATACTGTACACCATCTATTTTTCGTGTCAGTTTAAAATCAATCTGCGACAGTTAAATTTTCTTAGACGAGGTAACATTCTCTACAGATACAAAGCCAAATTATGGCGTGCGGCGATAATTATTCGCGAGAAAACGTATTTCGCGATACTTGTGAATATTTCTCGCACGCGAAGAAAAGTTGGTTCACTGTATTCGATTGGTTACGGAAGATTGATTGATTGATTGATTGATAGTATGTTGTTTAACGTCTCTCTCGGGATTTTTTCCACTCATTTAGAGAAGCCACCATTTGCCTGTGGAGAGCTACATACTCGGCATTCAGGGCCATTGAGAAATTAGGGATCATTTTCGTGTCAACACCTACTACGATACGGGACCTCGTTTTATACGGTCCCATCAGAAGGACCGGTCTTCACGTCCCACAGTGGGATTCGAACCCGCGATGTAAGCTTCGGCGTTAGGGTTGGCGTCCCAGTTAAACTTTTAGAAGCAGGTCTATTCCCAAGCAACTTTAAGCCATATTTGGACCAAACTTGCATGGATGATGCATACTGTAGGGATGTTCGCTATTAGACCTTCTTTGGATGCTGAATCTACATTTTCCAGATAAGTGACCAGCTTAAACTTTTTTGGAGCAGGCCCATTTCCAAGTAACTACCAGTATCAGCTTTACCTAAACCTTTTCTGCATAGATGATGCATGTAGGGATGGACACTACCAGACTTGCTTCGGAAGCTGGATCTTACCTACATTTTCCAGATGAGTGACCTGGTTAAAGTTTTAAAAGCAGATATATTCCCAAGTAATTATAAGCATAACCTGTACAAAAATATTCATTGATGATGCATGTAGGAGATGTACACTTCCAGTCACTTCCATATCAGGGTAATCTTATTGGAGTAGCTCTGAAATTTTATGGACTGTATGATTTACTAGTAACTTGTATGGATGATGCATCTAAGGATGGACAATTCCAGACTTGCCTCGAGTGTAGGAATTGAAAGACATTTTCTTGATTAGTGAACATGTGAAAGATTTTGGAACAGGTCAATCCCAATGAACTATAATACCTACTTGAAGAGCACTTGCATGGATATTTTTGTCAGGATGCATACTAACTACTGTATAGGGGATTAATTTCACGGGTTGTAATTTTCACGGTTTTCTCTCATCGGGCACGATCGCGGTTTCTTGAATTCGCGGAATTTTTATGTTATAGAAGTTACCTTCCTTGTCTATATCCGTTTAATCCCTAGCTACATGTAAACGACATTCATCATTGTTGTGTCTATATTTCACGAACAACAGGGTAGGTTAATATAAAATAATTAGACTTAATAATTAATTGACGATTAATTAAAACAGGCGCATTGATCAAAAGTCCTTGACTATAAATGTCAAATAACTTTCTATTACGATGAGCTGATGAGTATAGGGGGAAAATAACTCGCGGTGTTAATATTCGCTATATTCACGGTGATAATAAATCCGTGAATTCAAGAAACAGTGAATAATTTTTCAATAATCTCCATGTTTTATTTGGAAATTTGAGAATAGACTATACGATAGGTTGAAATACATGTACAACAGTATATGGTCATTTCAGTAATTACGAGTAGTACTTGTCATTCAATTATTTTAATTAGCACGCTAATAGCACAGAATATTCGTCGAGGTGAGCTTCCTAATCTTTGATTACCTATGTTTTTTTCTCTCTGTGATAATTTCACGGAATTTTACTGTGACAAAACCACTTCTTCCCTTCACCACCCTCATTCTTGTGTAAATATAAGTGTGTATTAGATGCTCTTGTGTGTGTGACCACCTTTTGGTATTATTAGTGATACTAACATTGCGTCATTTTGAGCTTTGTCCTATTGTGACCATCTTTTTGCTTTTATTAGTTTTTTTTTTAAAGTAATACTATGACTGAGTTTTTTGTCATGTGATCAGATACGCCTGTCTGTCATACTGTCATCTGTCATACTTCTGTTATTTGAAAAGAAAGCATGAAAAGAAAGCATGGTTTTAATTAAATGTTTTTACACTTTAATT
>PRKT01000007.1:4291115-4344316 GCA_003671525.1 Saccostrea glomerata
GGGGGGGGGGGGGGGGGGGGGGTTAAACATTGATTTTATGATGACCGTGTAGCAAACAAATATTCAAGAAGCCAAAGGTGTATTTTTTTATTTTTGCTATACAACACTTTGGAGGGTTTACAAGGACAAAAACTATACCTATTCTTCAAAATTTATATAGAGTATGAGTACAGTGTATAGTGAAAAGAATTAATGTGAAAATCATTGTTTTTATCAATCGTCCTGTATTTTATTAGGAAAAATTGGTGATGAATTACCTTCTTACTTCATTGCAATTTTACTTATTTAAAGCTTTAATTGTTGCAAATTTTGGATGAATAACTTTCTAAAGAGCATGAATATTCGTATGTGAATATTCAATCCAAAAACATTAATTTCAACTTTATTTCAAAGGATCTGCGATGGGCATCTTATTCCCACTGCTATCGTGAAGTTAAAAAGTAATTTGGTTCAAATTCAATAATCTATCGGTGCAGTTTCAAAAGCGAGATCCATTCCAAATGCTGCCTTAATTTATAGATATGCTTTTTGAGAGGGGATTCTGCATTTTGCTTGCCTTTTTTTTTTTTTTTTTTTTTTTTTTTTTTTTTTTTTACAATGGTTTACAATGTTCGAGAAAAAAAGCCTGTATTCCATGCCTCCGCACTCATTTAAACACGTTATACTGTAAATCACCTGTAAAGGTTCTTATTCTAAATTTTTGCATTAAATCGCAATGAAATCAATTCAAAATAGCATTTGTCTATAAATGGTAACACATCATATTTTCCAACTGAATTATCTTATTCCTCAATTATGTTGTTTTATTTCTGGATCATGCCGTATCCTTGTTTAATTTGTTTGGAAAAAAAGAACTTGAATACAAAACAAACATATCACTCATAGTAGCGGCACTTGAAAGTGTGAAAAGCTTGTACAACAAAAGAAATTGTTGCATAAATTGGTCATGAGTCAGGTCATTTTATGCTATAGGTGGGTACGTGTTATAAAACTATTAAAAGCAACATAAAATATTATTATTTACCAGTGGCTTAATCAAACATAATAAAGACTAGTATATTCTTAGGTAACCATTTCCTTGATTAAATTGAAATTCCTGTTATGGACAAATATATGTACTTGATGAAACTTGTTTCTGCAATTTTATGCTTGACAATAATTTTTAAAAAATGTTTTTTTTTTTCTTGCATTGTTTTGGAAAAGAAAACAACAAATTAATACAATTTGCTATTCATAAAATATTTAGTCGAGAAAGTCAAATAGTTTATATTTCATAAAACGAAGTGCACACATGTTTAGCAAACAGACATATCCCGGAGCACATTGTCCTCATAGTCAGATACTTGAAGGTTGTAAATTAATTAAAGACCAATTCTCGAACATTCAGCATACAAAATCAACGCTAGGGTTAGGGAATAACTATCTTCTAATTTGGAATTTGCGACTGCTAATGCTGATTTAACGGTCGCAAACTGAGTTTTACCGGCGAAGATGGTTATTCCAATTCTAATGCAATCCATGCATTTTGTTTGTTGTTTACGTCTTATTTTGTTGATTTCATTACATGAAATACGTCACGGGGCATTGTGTTTTTGCGTTGCTCTATTATGACGTCACAATGAAAAGCTTCCTGCCTCGTTAATGGTTTTACTGCTTCAAACATCAGTGCATTAGCCAATCAAAAGGTGTTTTACAAAAAAATTGCATTAGAATTCTTTTTTGTATGACGTCATGTTAAAATTAAGGAAGTAAAACCATTTCAAGTGTTTGGAACAAGTTTGTATGAATACGATATTTGAATGAAATGCGCATAAGTATCGTTTTAATGAAAAACAAAATAATTGAACAAATTTCCTGTGATAAAACATATGGAAATGCAGTTTGTTACTATTCTCCTTGTCCAATTCTAATTGGAAATACCAATTACTTTAAAGATCGCCTGAAATTTCGTCATTTTTGTAGTATTTACATAAACGGTAATCGATACTTAAATACAGTTTCCTCTTTTCTTTCATCAAAGTGTGATCCATTTTTTAGAATAAACTATTGAAGTATTTTAGATGAAAATAAAAAAAATCCAACAAAGAGAGATACGTAAAGAACGATGCTTTCATTGTCCAGTTACTCCAGTAGTAACAAAAAAAAACCCAAATTAGATTTAAATGAGTTGAACCCAGGGGAAAAATAAAAAAAAAATGAATTTTTTTAAACAGATCTAATGGATCAAATTTTTATAAATCAAAGTATCTCGTCTCAATCATGATCCTTTCCCTGTATTTTTTATTGTATCGATAGATAGTAGCAAGTCAATAAATAAAAGATGGAGATTATCCGGGGTAATTATTAGGGGTATTTTTATCCTCCAATCGATAAAAATGCTATATTTTTGGTCATAGAACAACATAGATATTTTTGTTTGCGGGAAGATTGAATATGATTGGGTATAAAACAGCGGGTGTCATGCCGCTCTTTGTTAGTTTTTAACTGTTACAACCAATAGCTAGTGTTCTTGAGTCGCTTTTCTCTGACTTCTGGGGAAGAAACTGTAGTTATAAAGCGAAATTCCTCTTACATTGAAGAAAGATAACAACTTCTCAACGTATTTGCGATTTTGAAAACAATCCCACAAGCGACTGGGTGTAAAGTCTTGTATATACAGTTTTCACACGTCTAGTTTAGTAAATATATCAGCGTTGAAATATTTGCCGTTGGACTTAATTCTTTTTATATACGCGGCTTGGATTCGATACAAGGAATATTTGTTCTTAGATATATATCTATTTCACTTAAGAAATAATTTATTGTAGATATTAGAGAGTGCCAAAATTTAGTTAACTTCAAAAAATATTTATTGGTAGTTTACTACTATACAGATTTGTGTTCTTGCGTGCCGAGGGGTACCTTACCATATTTGACTAGTTTTATTAAGATTTGCGTTGCGGCCTCTTGATTCGAAAGATTTTAGGACGAGTTGCAGGTGTTCGACTTGAACCTATAGGATTTAATCTGAATTTTGCGAATGAAATGACTTCTTTGTTGACAATCTACGTGTTTCTGCAGATGTTCGTAAACATTGATGGAAGTATAAGAGAACGGTTCCTGCTTCAAAAGCATGCAGGTAGCCCCAAGGATAGATTCAACGTGTTAATTCCCGAGGAGGTGGATTATGGAAAAATTTATCAAAATTTTCCAGGTAAGATTTTATTTTATTAAAAGCTTCAAAAATTAATTTTTGCTTTTTATTTATTTATTTTTTTCTATTTTTTTTAAACTTAAAGACGTCATAATGTTTGAACTCTTTAAACACTTTCTTTATATTTGATGAAGATTCAACTTTGGCAATTTTGAGCTTTTTCTAAAAATACGTTAATTAGAATGATTAATCTGAGTGAAAGATACAAGTTCCAGCTGGTTTTTGACTGAAAACAATTGGCAAAGAGCGCATCAGAGAGCTCTATCGGAGTAAGCGTAGTGACGTTTTATTGAATGAACGTAATTATAGCTCGACTCTACAACTCATCGCTTAATTGATCAAAGGGGTGGTCATTTCCATACTGTTTTCATGCTACGGAAAGTTTGAATAACACAGTCATCACGTAGTAATTGGTGTCTACAGGTTTATTAAACAATAAAGGGGTCTTGGGGTCATACCAGTCCGTAAATTACGAAAGTTAAATTGACAAGGTTCTTAAACAAAAATTTAGAAATATGACAACTCATATATTATAAGAAGACGTATGCATTCTGTCCATTTCTTGTATGATAATTAATTATAATATATTGTTTAAATAAAAAAAACATCGCAAGAAGTATATTGGCATCAGTGGTACGTATTTAATTAAAATTCATTTTTAATGCAAAGTGAATGCACCTCCCAAAAATGTTTTATTATTATGTAAGTGAATAAAAGAATGATAAATAAATGTCTTTGGTAAAAAATTCATAAATATAAACAAACAAACAAACAAAACAAAACCGAAGTTTTTTTGTTTGCTTTTTTTTTTTTTAATATACACAGTTTGTGAAATTATATCTTTATTTGGCAATAGCTATTTTCAATGTATTGTTATACGATGTACTTAGGGTTTTTGACAGCTAGCGATCATTAACACAGTAGTACACGTGTTATCGCTGATTAGCAAAATAACTGCTTAACAACTGTGTCAATTACAAACATGACTAATATAAGCTTTACCAGCATGCTAGTATTAATCATGCGTTTGTATTTCTCAAAAACCTTTTCCAAAAATTTAAGTAATAAAATTTAATTATATTTTTAGCTTAGTTTTTTAGCTGAAAGAAATGACTAGTTCAATTTGTTTTGAAACATGAGTGGATGGATTCAGTAGTGACTAATCTGTTGTAAATTGGAAAAGAATTATATAATCACCATTTGTAAAATATCTTTATAAAAACATACAAGAAATTGAAAAGCTTGATTTTTATTTTATTTATTTTTTAAAAATAATTATGTTTTTTGTTTTACCTTAATTGCAAATAAAACATAGTCAGCAAGTGAAAACATAAGAAGCAGAATTCTTTTATTTTTGAAGATTCGTTGATTGCAGACGACATCTCTACACGATTCAAAGAAATCTAACTTGACATTCAGACGAAGTAACTTCACTCTAAATACAAAGTTTACTGAGCCTATAAGAATGCAACTCGAATGCCAATTTTTTAAAATGTAGTAATGAATCATAAAATGTCTTTATCTGTTGTTTTTCAAAATAATCCGAAGTGTCTGGTTAAAAATAGACCTACTAATCTCAATGACCTCATTTGCACATAACAATTCTGCTAATTACAAGGAAAGATTGGAAGACCATAACTCTGTTCGAAATGTTCATATGAGGCACAAATAATTTTATCAATAAATACCAAGAGATGCATTTTCGAATTCGGTAAATTCATAGAACGGATTTTTATTTCATTTTACATTTATTTCATGGCTATTTTTTTTTTATAGATAACACTTTGTACTCTGAAAACGACAACAATAATAACAACAACAACAAAAATTAGTACAAAACTAGAGGTACTGTGAGCGATGAGCTCACTAAATGATACCCCCCGCCTCCCATATGGTTATAACTGGTGAAAAAGTCCATGTTTTCCTGTGGCCGGGAAACCCAAAATATGTGTCCGATCAAAAAGTAAAATAGGAGGTGCACAATGGCAATATGTAATAAAGATTCTGTGAAAGTTTTCATTCAGTGGTATAAGAGGAGTTGCGGATAAGAGATGGGTACCCCAAAGCGTAACAGACGGACGGACGGACAGACGGACGGACGTACAGACGGACGGAATTAACGATTACTATATACCCTCCCGCTTTTCAAGCGGGGGGTATCATAAAGATTTAGTTTAAAAACGTGTAATCTTAACAGACATTTCTCGTAACTTTCCTTAAATTCTATAAACGTTGTGGAAAGAGGGCAACTTTACACTTGACCTTGCACATGTACTTGCGATATTTAATTTTCATCTTTTAATTATTATTTATTTTATTTTTTAGGCTGTCATCTCGGAAACTCTTTTTATAAACTAGGAGAAAAGTTTAATCCCACCTTAAATCCAGATGGACCATTTGTTTGCCTCATTTGCCAGTGTGTACCGGTGAGTGGACTATTTGCTTCTTCCGTCCAGACGGACTTTTTTTTCATGATTCTCTTTACTATTTACGCCTAAACAAAACGAAATAAAAGTTTTTTATATTTTTTTTTTAATCTGATGTGCAAAACGAATGATTTTCACTTTCAAGAACCGAACCATCTCGGTTCATGAAGCTCAGCAATACATTTCTTCTGTTAACTTTCCAATTTGCTTTTAAATACTCGTATGCATGTACTTGTATCTAAATTTGGTGTAAGGAAGAAAGGGCCATTAAGTCTTTCGAAGACATAGTAAAATACTTTTGTATTGTACATGGGATATGTTCATACTTCAAAAGAATACATAGCTCAAACACATATATTACTATATCAATTAAGTTCTTTGAAATAAAAAAAACAAAAACTAGAACTTTTTATCGCTTCCCAGTAAAATGCTTATCAGAGTTAGGCTGTATTTAATTGATCTGGGAACTGAGACTAGGGAGGACAAATAAATGAGAGCCAAATTCTGTTTTCTGTTTGCATCCCTCAACCCTCATGAAATTCAAGTACTTCATCCTAAAAATATTTTGCATTAAAAGCACTGAAGCCAGATAAGAGTATGATAATGCAATAATTATTGCAGTGTTCCCAATAACCAAACCTCACAAGTGTCTCTGTAATACTTTGAACATGCAAGATCCCAGAAAATACGTGAATTTCTCGGTATTTGCAGAAGCCCTTCAATGACAGACAGTTATGTTCCTTTTATGTTTCAATGTAATATGTCAATTACTAACAAGAAAAAAGTGTTACGTAGCAAGATAAAGGAGATTATATTGCCAGGGAGGAATTTGTGCAAATTGCCTCGCAGAACTCTTATACTTGGCGGAGGTGGAAAACGACAAGTTTCGGAGTCGTTTATTGGGGAAGGTTATCATAATTATCTGTAATAGATTTCTAACTATACACTCCTTAAAATTTGAATGTAAGATATATGGATATGTTGATGATCTCCTTGACCTAGATAGAATTAATGCCAATATTCATTTGATATCAACAGTTCACTGTCGAAAAAATGATGTCTGCATTTTTCACTTTCTGTATCATAAAAATTGTCTAGAATGATAAAAATATACGATCATGGACTGTGTAAAATAAAAAACAAATGATATACTAATTAAAGTGTAACACAAGATTCCACTGTTTGTAGAAGCCATTGAAACTATCATCTGTTTCTAAAGCAGAATCAGCAAAATCTTATAATCGTCTAACTAGCGGAAGAATCGTTGTCAAGGTCAAAGCACGTACGATATAATATTAATTACAATTGTTCCCCGTTTCCTGCTAATTTTGTACTTTATATTTTCCGGAGAAAAGAAATCGAACACTAGGTCAATGTGTTTTGAGGTTTTGTTAAAATGTGGGCTCAGCTTGAGATTCACATTATTCTCAACCTAGATTATATGAAGAGGCAACACAAGAAAATGAAGTATTGCCTAAATGGTATTATTTATACCATTCTTTCTAAGGACAGAAAGTTTATCATGTACAATTGCTAATGCGAATTTCTTTTTATAAAATTTTATGGGACTTCTCATTCCTACAACCAGGAACACGAATCGCAAAACTGCATATTTATTTAGTTTTCTCATACACACTTTAGGTCTATGGTTTTCTTAACATTTTAACCGACGTTCTTTATCCAACTATTAACTTTAATATACTGTAGGCATTGAGAGCCTTAAAATTCTATGACATTTTAAGCATGGTTTTTGTATGCTCTTTAACTGTGTAATTCAATGCCACAATACCCTGTACTACTATTTTTTTTTCATCTGCGTGGGGTAAGCAATGGAGATTAACCGTACACTTAAAGAATCGAATCTAAATCGAAGTCCCAGTCGGTGTGTCCAGAAATCGACACTAAAAAGCAAAAACAAAAATAACGTAACTAATTATTGCTGTATTATTGTAATTTTACAATGCGCGGACTAAGAATTATCGGGAGAAATAAAAATAAAACAATTTACTGTTTTGCAAAACAAAAATTTGAGATCATAACAGGAAAAGGGGGATCACAGAGAGCTACTAGACAATGTGTTTTCCATGTTAAGTTCTCCACAAACCTTGTACTGCAAATTCAATATAGAAGTTCAGTTTACGACTTTGTTATTTTTACTTCTGTTTTATCCTCTATTAAGGGTCTTTTAATTATCCCAAAAATATTTAACTGAATGAGATCATCCATGTTATACATTGACAGAAACATTTTAGCCGACGGAAACCTGAATGACAAGGTTTAGAATCCAAAAGGAAACTTCGAACAGGAAGAACAGACTCAAATTATAATGTAATGACTTTTATCTCCCTAAAATATGTACAAATAGTTTTTTGACATCTCTATAAAAGTTCATTCTCCCATCAATAATTACATATATTTCTCTTGTCTTCCAATTATATTTGTGCAAACTGTGACTTGGTTTATGTATTTACTCGTTATCTTAATCTGAGGTGACGAAGAGACATTCCTCGTGTGACACATCACATACCCTGTCCTGTTGGTTTACCATATCGAAACAGACTAAATCATGTTGCCTTTTAATTGGGAAAAGTAAACCAAATTTCACAACAAAAACCCTCGTCTCTTTTGAAAGACGGTGTGAAACATTTATTAAAAGTTGCCATCCGTTGCTTGAATAATTTATATCTCTAGGATTAAACAAGTCTCTTTCTGCAAGACTAAAAGTTCAAAAGCAATTGAGAAGATCTCAATGTACAGGGCTACTTGTGGATTACTTGAAGAGCCCATGTATGCCGATTGCTTGATCGGGGAGATTAAGGAAACAAAATTACTTCACACCCTTAATGTGATTTATGGCGGTCGAACGAACAGGGGCCATTTCAATGCTATGAATAAGCTTTTTAGATCGAATAAATCATTATTTTCTTTATCTAAATTCTTACTAGACTTCTACAGAATGATTTGTATTTATATTTATAGATTTATTGGCAAATAAATTGAAAATTATTTTGAAATATCTGACCAACAAACAGATTGATTAATTTATTCTTTATTGCAAAAATTCCAACAAAATGACATACTAAAAATTTCAGACATATCAATTAAAGAAATTTCTAATGAAAAATTAGAATTTTGACATATATAATATTTGAAGATATTAATTACTAGTATATCATAGAACCCTTCCCCGTCGTTGCTCATTTCTTCGAATAGACAAACCTACCATAGTACTGGATTGACCTTTTCCAAAAATAATTTTTTCTGGGGCATTCTTAAAAAAAATTATATGATTATTCTTATTTTGCAGAACATTAAGAAGGGCATTGTGCAGCATATTGGAAATGTTAAGTGCAAAAATATTAAGAACCTATGTCCGGTGCCCAAGTGCGATAACCCAGTGCTACTGGAAGGCAAGTGCTGCAAATCCTGCCCAAATGAAGGTAATGTAATAACAGAATTGTAATTAATCAGGTCAGTAACAAGCATTATAAATGTGTGGTAATTTCTTTCAGATTTTTATCACAAATCAGACTATAAATATTTCTACCAGAAAGGGATCTATTAATAAAGCAATATACACCTCTATTCCTGTCAAAGCATTAAGGAGATAAATATCTTTGATACATTTTGCAAAATGTTTATTTATGGTTTGACGGAAATAGCCGTTCGGAAAACGTTCAGTTTTTTTCTTGTATAATGTTCACATTAGATTGACGCACAAATGGTTTCCATCTCTTCGATGAAATGTCAAGCTCACTTTAAGTTTCCTATATCGTTTTAAGTGAAACATATGGAGATTACGAACAGTATTCAAGATCAAAAGTCCACAAAACAATACAAAATAGGAGCAGAGCAAACACGGACCTCCAAAACATTATAGGTGGTATAAGGTGTCATGGAGGAACATATACTTTTACCGGTATAAAATATATGGTTTTACAACATATTGGAAGTATTACTTACTATGATTGTTATAAGTGAAGTAATTTCATGTAGAGAACTGTAAAAATATTCTTAAACAAATTCAGATCGGCTCGTCCTTTCTTTAATAAATAATTTTCACATGTAAATGTGGTCCCTAACCACAGTTTTATGTTCTCTGAGCTTTCCTTCAGATGACCCACCCTCCCCCACTAAGTCTTCAGAATACTGTTGGGATGTAGAATGTGTAGGTAGCGCGTATTAGTGATTTCCTGTACTTAACTACCTCTACAGACAGTACAATAAAGTCACTCTTTTTTTTTTTTTTACAATGCTCTGAAAGTTTTTTCCCTTAATTCAAATTGGGTCATTTACAAATTTAAATCGAAAACAATTCTAATTTTTGCAGAGGGAAGTGCCCCTGATCGAAATTGGTAAACGGATTCAATTTAAAGTGTTTCAATTAAGTCCATTTAATCATTATTCAATTTTTGGCGATTGAGTACACTACTTGCATTGCTTTAGATACTTGTGTTTTTGGCCTTGTAAAAATTTACCATAAAACTGTCTCCAGATTAAGGTTAATAGTTATGCTAACCCAGTGCCCGTCCTAATAAGATAATTACATATAAATTTATCTGTCTTAAGCTTCCGGGAACCCACTAAATATGACAAGGGACATTAGATAAACTTTCAGTCATTAGTGGTATCAGACGATAATTGGCTTTTTTCTTTTTCTTTAACTTTTCAATCAGATGGAACGCCAAATCGTGATGTATGAAAATTATCTCGCATAAAAAATGAAAGATTTTTATCTTGTTAAACTTCTGCTTGAAGGGGTAGTATTTTGGTTAAATGGGAGTATAGGGTTCGAAAATTTGTAATTCAAATTACCCTTTGACAGCATAAGGTGCGCAAACACCATCTGAGCAATGCGTCTTTAATAGAACGTTTCACAGAACAACAACCAAAAAATTAAATAAAACCCATAAATTATCGAAATTTGTGAGAAACAATGAATGCCTACCGACGGGTTACTCATATGTTAAGCATTTCAAGTGTATATAAAAATTTTTGTAACTGTTTTTAAAGAAATACATGCAAACACTTAGCGTATTTGACACTCGGATTAGCAAGCTTTCAGTAGCGTAAATAACGTCTGGTCGAATGCTCGTTCCCGACTTCTTGATCTAGAGAGAATCTCATATTATACCCCCATACTTGTTTGAATTGCACAATCTATTTACTCTTCATCGCCTCTCTATTTATTCTTCTGACCAATATTTTGTATCGATTTAATACCCCCTGATTTCTTGCACAAGTTCAAGTGGCCCTATCAACACTCGGCATACCTCTTTAAACAATCGCTCTAGGTGTCCCCACGTTAAAAGTGTGAAAAATACACTGCTATAATCCTCGATTAATATGAGTTTAAAGTCTTTAAAATTTTTTGCATTGCTGAAGTGCTAAATGATTGAATTTCGCATCTATGTGATTGAATGTTGATTTTTTATCAAAAGCAACACTAAGTCTGGCATTTCTGAAAATATTTAAACAAACCTTTTGGACCCGATTTGTGACATGAAAAACACCTAGGTTTGAAAATTGATAGGTATAATTTTTTTTTGCTATCTTGATTATAAAGACGAAAAAGTCCTCTCAATGCTGTTGAGGCATTGACCTATGATAATCATTCATATTTGTTGATAGTGAAGAAAAACTTGATAGAAAGGAGAATCAAAATACATGAAGTCAAAATGGTCATCATGAAGACAAACTAGGTTAACTGTTGATAGACCAGCCCTTACGTGATTTTCGGGGTAAAATTTTGAAATTCCTTCAGAAACTGTACTTGCTTTCATGCATACTTTGGCGTCCTCCGTTGCATGTTATTTTGGGCACGTTCAACACTCGCAATGAGCTCTTGCCCAGAAATTGCATCTTGCTGTCCGTCATCTACTAATCTGCTGTTATTTTTTTGTCCTAATGGGCAAATTTGCAAATTGTTAATGGGAATTTCAAAGAGTTGTTCATTTTCCACGGAACTTACTTAACACTGGTTTCTACATCGTTTGAAGAACTCTTTCGTTACATATTTACGGAAACATATGGCTTAATAAAAGATATCTTTCAGCGAAAAGTACACCAATTATCTTTTAGACCTCCAATTCTCTCTTTTAATGAGTAGTGATATTTTTTTCATAAAAATAATTGGCTAGTACTGAGTATTAAAAATGCAACTTTATGATACACGAATGTCTAGTCGTACATCAATTGTGGTGATTTTCGTGGTGCCAGTCTTTTCACACTATTTTAATTGCTTTCCAATTCTTGTTTACAGACAAAACATTTGAAGATATGCTCAGTCTTCTACCAGGGAAAATGTCCAAAGAAATAGATAAGGCACTAAACTGGGATAACATACGCCGAAAAGTGATTAATAAGAGTAAGTTCAAAATACTTGAATGTTCTTTCTTGAGTCTTTATATCATAGTTTGTCTATCGAAAATCAGCCAAATAAAGGGTCCATGTTCTGTCTCTTTTGTTTATTTTCAAGTACTTTATTTTAACTTTCAGAGTATGTTGCGCTGCTGGTTGGCCGCAATGTCATCTCAAGTCGACCGCTGCTGACTCGCGCAGTCGCAGTTGTGCACCTTCGTGTGACTCCAAATTTAGGACTGCGCTTTTCCATTAAATACGAAGGGTAAGACTTCTATAAATCATGTTTTTGTAGCTACAAAAAACCGAGTCTTTGTCGCACAGGTAGAATTAAAAGACTTTGAAGAGATCATAAAGCGCTTGTATTTTGCATCAAGTGATGTCAAAGAAATTAGAAATCACACGTTGGGGTACCTTTTTTAACCATAAAAATTCCCTCTTATCCCGGCATTCTAATTTCAAACCAATTACAATCGGTGATAATTATAAGCTTTAAAATAAATCTGGTCACCAAAATCGTGATTTGAAACTATTAAAATTTTATACTGAATTGTATTCCATCTGGTTGCTTTTATCGGTAAATAATTTATTCCGCCCAATATTAATATCAATACAACGACCGTGCTTTCGTAAAGCAACCACGGACACCAAAACGTTCTTTGTAATAAGCTGTTCTTACGTAGCGTGAAGGAAAGTCAAGAAATCACATTTTTGGCGTCAGTCGGTGGAAAGCATGTAATCATCTGCAACATTTCACGGCTGGAAGGTGGAAGTAAAACAAACGCCGGGCCGATACAAGCACTTAATCCCCCGTAATTTGATTCAGTGAGACCTGATTAGACAAACATTTATTACTGTTTTATTTTCTCATCATCCTCTCCAATAGAGGATGCGAGGAGATAAATTAGAGAGAAACCCGCTACCACAGGAAGAAAACATATGAATGAAAAATTGGAGTTCATGGCAAAATAACTTTCTTACAAAAATAATTATGTTATATGAAGTAATATGTTTCGATAAGAAGCTATTTATAGACAAAAATTAATCAATTTACAGTAGTTTGTCTGACCTTATCTTAAGTGTGCTAAAATTGGAAGTCTCGGCTATCAGACAAGGTTCAACGCAATCGTTCCGCTTCAGCGAAAACGGCTTGCGAAAAACACGCGTAAATTCTTTAGCTTTTCCAGTATCTTAGTTAGGCATATATTCGCAATATTGATTTTTTTAACCTTGTAATAAAAATTAAACTTTTCTTTTTTGAAAGCTGGCCTTTAAAATATATATAAAAATTATTTTAAAAAGATGGGATATTTATTTGAAAATATTTTACAATAATTAATATATTACTATAAAGTTCCATAAAGAATGAACATTGTGCTGATCTCTGCACATCTTTAGTGATAAACATGGCTTAAATATTAATAAAAGTAAACTTTCTGACATTCTGAATGAACGGAACATACTTTAAATCATATTTTATTACTTCCGTTTTGCAGTAAACCTCTCAGAAATTGCTTGATAAATTATCCGTATCTCGAACAAGCTCAATTTCGTTCAGAACAAGCATAAACAGTCACAGTGATAACTTTATATATTTTCCATTTCTTAGTTTGTTGATTTGTAGCACGGAATCGTATTTATTTTACAGACTTAAAAACCCAGAAAAACTTTTGCTGACAGATAAGAACGGAAACGTTTTGATGGAAAAACGTCTCCAAACAAGACATCCCGACAAACAGGTATAGGGTATCATTTTATCTCTTACAAAACATAAACATTATCTACTTGAAAGAGCATATTTGATCAACTATTTTTTTAGAATTAAATTTTCTTTAAAGGAATAAAAAAATTGCTCCTTCATGTGTTTTTAAAAAAATGCATGATGCGTCGTTTTATAAAAACGACGCAGATTATACTATAGTCTTAAAATCAGAAACCTTTTAACTTAACCCTTACTACAACATAATTCAAAATTTCACAAACACATATAAATTTTTTTGAATAGATATGTGGGGAATGGGAAAATGTTCCAGAATTTTATTTCCGGTATCTACACAAAGGGATGTTTTTACTGGTACTAACGACGTCATCATTCAAAAATGGCGAAGTTGCCGGAAAACCGGAAGTTGACAAATCCAGACAGCAAAGTGAGTAGTTTTCACCAGCAAACTTCAACACAATTTGCTGAACTTTGTTTCAATGAGGTGTAATAGTATTAATTCAGCAAAGACCACACGCATTTCTAAAGCTCTGCTGCCTATGTTATATAATCAAGTGTAAAGTGTTTATTGAATCGCACCTTTGGATGAGAAAAGCCGTCAATTTGACGAGTATAAACTCTTAAATTAAGCTAATAAATCTTGTTGTGTCTATCTATACATTTCCGCGATACTGTGTCTGAGAATGTTTCAGGTATAGCCTTTGTTATATAAATTGATACTTCTCAGTTTATATGATGCGTCTACTGACAATATACTGAATCAAAGAAAACAATAATGAGCTTAAAGTAAATTGTGAAGACTTTATCTTCCCATCCATCAAATGAAAGGCGATGTTGAAATGAAATTAATTACCCTGAAAAGAGAAACTGGTTCGATCATTATTTTTTTTTATTTTTAAGGTACCTTTTCAACAATACTGGTTTCTCCAAACCAGTACGGTATCGGAGGCTACGCCGAGTTATTTTACGGAATTCGAAGCAAAAGTGTAGAATACACTGTCAAGTTTGACGGTCTCTATAACATTAAACGTAGGTATCTTAAACATCATATTGAATTAAAAAAAAACACAATAAAAAGTATCATTTTGATAAATTTTTAATAAAAATAACTGAACTGAGAGGCAACATGGTTGTCATTTGATTTTTTTTTTTTAAAATACGTCTATAAATGTCTACAGGACGAAAGCAAGAATATTTTGTTACCATCGAAAAGAGGACCCAGATTCTGCATAACCTAACCAAAAAAATACGGAGAAGAAAGGTGGGAAAATCTCTAAAATTACATGTTAAATTCCACTTTGGAAGAAAGGTTATAAAAGAAATAGTAATAAAATATTTATTTTTCCTTGTATAGAATAGCAAACTCAGAGGTACTTGGTTGGCCCTAAATAAAAAGAGCAGAAAACTAATAGCCAAAGCGAGGCTACGAATGAGGGTCACCTCTAAAGGAGGGACCACTATTATTGGTACTATTACTCCGTCTGGCACCTGTAGAGGTGAGTACCATTAGATGTTTCTATAATAGTTTAGGGAAAAATAAATTAATCTATTTTGCATGTAAGCAAAAACTTGCTAAATAACACTATAAAATTGAAATAGTTAATAATTTTTGGGATCAAACAGCAATAATTCAAAATATTGATGTAATCATGGGATTTTTGCATTTTTAGTGCCTAAAATATTTTCTATGAAAGTTGTTTAATTTTCTACCATTTTTTCTTAAGCATATATAGGAGTTCTTTCAAGTGGTGAAGCACTCATATACCCTCAAATTGCACTGTCAAGCGCAGGCTTTGCAGTTCTAAATCTACATGACAATGGACAAATAAGTTACAATGTGAGTGATCATGACGAAACTCTTATGCTTTCAGAAATTCATTTTTTAATTTCATCCAATAGATTTACCAAAATTTCAACTTCTTCCTCTCTTACAGATAGACTTGAAAGGTATGACTAGCTGTGTTACTTATCTTACCATTGAATCATTACCTACTAAAACCGGAAGGCGGACCGTCATTTATAACCTCAGTGGACATTTCAGAAGAAATTCTTCATCCTCCTGTGATGGAACAGTAAGTGATTGTTGTCTTTTATAATGAAACATCAATTTATAAATGATATATTTAATAAAGTTAATTAACGTGGTTCTAATTTTTTTTGTAGGCATCGGGTATCATTAAAAACGTACGGGCAAAATATATCGCTTTATTGCTAGCTGGAAGATTATTCCTCAACGTAGAAACGGAACGGAAATCATATTTAGCTCTCAGGGGACGCATTGAAAACATCCAGTATAGTGATGATATTGACTTTACTAAAGGTAAAATAGAGGATTTTTTAAAATTAAACTATTAAAAACAATAAAATATATCTTAAAATGTGATCTTTTGTCATTTCTTATTAAAAATTGTAGACACACCATTTTTGATGACGTCATTACAAACGTCACCAACAGGAGTAGGGGGAGTGGCATGGTTAGTTGCTGACCAAAAATGCCGTCTTCATTATCAAATAATCTTATCTGGTCTACAAGACTATTCATCCCTGAATGCTCTCCTGGTAGGAGAATTTGATTCCATGGCACCGCAGGTCACCAAAAATACGATATACACTCTTGTTATATCCAACTTTATCAATGGAATGGTATGGTCACAGAAAACTCTTTTTAATGTAACCACATGTGCATATAAATAAACAGTTTCAGTAGTGTGCTAACCATCATTTAACAAGTAAATTTTCTTAACAATAAATTTAGGCTTATTTTATTCGATGTTACGGGAGATGCTCATGCAGCTTGAGCAATGTACTTAGGTGTCTTGTAACACTTGTAATCATTTGCAAGTGGTTGACTAAAAATATATTTTGTTTTGCTTTCCTTTTTCTACCAAACAGTCATAGAGAAAAGTTTCTTTTAAAATAAGAACACTTCTCCAATACTTTAGAGATGAGTCTCCGTTATTGCATCTTAATTTGCTAAAGGTTCTTGCTGCAACATCTATTTTCTTGACGTTTCTGCACTTACCTCTTTAATTGGTCCTTAAAATGTATGAATGGTGTAGAAAAATGATATCACACACAACATTACTACACAAGAAATATACATTATCTGAAAAATATAGAGCATTGCAATAAAGAAAATTGAAAAGAATTGTGTAAACGATCCTTGTGTTAAAAGCAATTAAGTTTCTTTTAATTTATTATTTTGGGAAAAGTACCTCTTTGTTCCAGTGACTCATTTTCTTGAGAAAAATGGATTTTTTAATGCACGGAACAGAATACGTTTCCTTAGAATTTCTTGTGGCCTTGATTATTTTTACTTGACAGTTCCTTAAATGATATTTCAGGCCCGCGGTGTAATAGATGACATATCGCCGGAAGTTTACAAAAGTTTGAATGCCGGGACATCATTACTTCAGATTGGTGTTACTGGAATCAGAAAAGGAGAAATAGTAGCAAATGTAAATAATTTTTTTTCAAATGATGCCATAAACAAAAAAATATCTTAAAGTTGAATCATGTAGTGTCTGAAAGTCGAAACATACCTTTCAATACATTTAATTTATTTTTGTATACAAGATAAATTTGTTTTAACTTCAATCTGTGTTTTCTGAATTTTCCCGTTTCATTTTAATATTTGTTCAATTTACTTCACATGCAGCTAAGCATACCAAATTCATGTTGGAACTTACTTCTTGATGAAACAAGACCAACACCAGGAAGCAGAGCTCTAACAACATTAGGAAAGAATGATTGTAAAGACGGAGGCAGCATTTACCACAGTGATGAAAGCTGGATTCCCTCTAAAAATGGCACCTGTCGAACTTGCAGTTGTAAGGTGGGAATTATAGCATATTAATATTAGGGCTCGGTATTGGCCCCCGATTTCGTATTGCGATATATTGCAATATTTGTAACTGTATTGCGATATGTATTGCAATATTTTTTAATTTAATTAAAATGGCATTTTCTTACTATATTTACTTTAATTTACATGCAAAATGTACATAACTATGAAAGTAACCAACACTGACAAAAAATTGTTGATTTCATTAAAGTTATGCCCTGAAATGTTCCCACAAAACAACTTCTGTCGTACTGTTCGGCTTAATTACAAACAAAGTCCATTTATATATTTAATGACAAAATTCCTTAATCTAAGCATATTTCCAATATATCGATATTACAAAATCGTATTGCGATACATTATTTTTTGTCATTGTATTGCAATATATTGAAATATCGATAATATTGCCCAGCCCTAATTAATATAAATATTTTTTTGTAGTTTTTTTTTCTAAAGAAAATAAAGTGAAACACTCAGATTAACTTTATTATTGACCAAAATGAATAATAAAGCTGAGTTGTATTTTGCCAACATTTTATTTAAGTGATTGAAATCAAATGATAAATTCGTGCATGCCTTTGAATTGTAGAATGGCAACATTCACTGTCACCAAGTTATTTGTCCAAAACTAGCATGTAACAATCAAGTACGTATGGATGGTGAATGCTGCCCTACGTGTCCAGGTAATTAAACCTTACATCATTAACGTTTTTATTAATTCTTTAAACCTGTGTATATACACGTACGTCTGAAAGCTACATTGATTTATGAACTTTGAAATTCCCTTTTATTGCATTTTATGACGAAATTAACAGACAAAATGCTGATCGAGTGCTATTTATGTCCATTTTGTAGAAACGCTGACTCAGGACAATGGGACGTGTTATTATCCGGGTGATAAGCGACATTATCGCGCAGGAACCATTTGGCATCCATATATACCACCCAATGGATACTCAACGTGTGTCACGTGCACTTGTGACGTAAGAAACTTTACACAACATATGTCAACATGTGTCACTTTAAAGAAAATCATTGCTCAAATGAAAGTCTGTTGAATTAAAAGTATTTTTATTTCAAATTTTTCTTTTCAGAAGAACAGTTTACAGGTTAGATGCACACGTTTACCATGTCCTGTTCTTAATTGTTCGAAAGGATATAGGGTTCGTGTGCAAAGGAGTGATTGCTGTCAAGTGTGTTCAGGTAATAATACTACGAAATTAAAAGTTTGGATTGTTTTGAAAATAAAATTAAAAAAAATTTAAGAGCGTTGTTCAATTTATAAAAGTATGAAGTAAACAGTATTTAATATATGTATATTGTGTACTTGGAATTTCTTTAAAAATTGATTTCATGAATTATGTGAATGAAATACACCGGTAATGAACCTTGAATACATAAATAAAGCAACTTGTTTTCCTCCCTCTAAGCCTATAACGTTGTTTACGTGGACAGAATATTATTGTTTTGCTTTTTTGTAAATTCTGGTATTACGGTGCGGCGCCTAGCGTGGCGTGAATTCAAATACCTTTTATTTGAAAGTTGCAGTAAATAATTAGCTAACCAGCTTTATCTTCATTTTCTTGGACCTTTCATGTGTTTCTCGAGAGCATTAGATTTTTTACAACTATATTAACATGGAAGGGGGGTCAAACTAGAATCCTTTGAGGGGATAAAATTGAAACATTTCATTATTTACAGAGGATAACTATACATTTGTGAGCATTATATCAATTATAAAGCGGTAGATTTATGAATGACTTTATGCTATAGCAAAGAATCTTTCATTTTCAACAATTGTATCTAGTTTTTGAATTATTTTTTGATATCTTTATTTTACAGACAGGAATTTATTAGCAGATATAATTAAAAACACAACGCCATCAACAGGAGAAAGTTCAGACGGCGGTAAATCTATATATTTTAATAATTTTTTTAATGTTCATAGTACATGTAGTGAGGTCAATATGTTAGCAATGTTTGTTTGCCCTCTCCTGACTCCGGATGAAAAAAGGGTCGGTAAGTAAGTGAGAAAAAAAACCTTAAATTTCAATTCAAAATCTTAAAAATATGTTGCCTAGAATAACAATGATAATGATAATAATAATAATAATAATTGCTCCCTGGAGGTTAAATAAGTTTTGACTAGGGCCATTTTTTAGCCAGTCGATCGGGAGAGGGCAAACAAATTTTTTTAAAGCTGACCTTATAAAGTTTTTTTTCTCTAAGCTAAAATATTACAAGTAAAAAAGCCTTTTTTGTAATTATCAAGCGTTTATTTAGGAAGCGATTTTTAATCAAAAAGACAAATCAAATTAAAATTTACGTTGTACAGATCAATAATGATTTTTTCAACAAAGTTTCATGCGATGAAATATTTTGTATTTCAGAATGTAGAATAGGAAAACACGTATACAAAAATAGAACTCGGTGGCACCCTGTCTTGAGTTCCCACGGAGCCGTCAAATGTGTGACGTGTAAATGTAAAGTAAGTCCGCTCTCTTTGATGTTAAAATATTTCTTTTTAATTGGTCAGTAAGAGTATTTTTTAATCATAAACTACCTTGACATGTTAATTTTCAAGTGCAACCATACATTTCTATTGATAATCTTAATCTCCAATTTTTTAACAGAACGGAAAAATACAGTGCAGAAGAAGGTCGTGTAGAAAGTCGTGTAAAGAGGGGTCAAGGAGGAAAAATAAATGCTGTAGTTGTGTTCGTAAGTAAAGTTAATATATAAAGACTAATATCATTCATTCTTTTTTCCACAAATGAAATATTCAACATTTTATTTTCATTTTTTCAGGTTAATCTATCGGATACAGTCTAAATAAGCAGGATTTTAAACTTTAACCAATGTGAACTCTGTGATACGAGATTGGAGCACAAGATGGCATGGAACAAGTAGCAATTCAAATTTCATGGAGGAAAATTATCATTAAATCAATATACATGTAAACGACATTAATATTTTTGTTGACACTTAGTGTTTTCTTTATTTGAATGATAGTTAATTGTCATTTTAAAAAATGTACTTCAACTTAAGATAATCAGGCTGTTCTAAAAGTATCTGCTGTGAGTCTTTCCTCAGATTTATATGTTTGAGTGCAATAACTTTAATATATGTGTATGAGTATTTTTATTTAGATACTAGAAGTTTAAGAATGTGTATCGTTTGATTTTTGTTGTTGGATGAATGATATTTTAAAAATAATTTCAGATGCAATCATAACTAATGTTACCTTTAATACTGCATTGTAATATCATTTTATTGCAATATTCCTCTTTTTCTACGTGTATACATTTTGAGATGAAGCCGTCTATATAAATAAGGCCTTGCTTTCTATTGTTAAAAACACACTTCAAAAATGTAATTGTACCCGTTTTGTGATGTTGCAAATTTCTATATTTATGTCTGTGTATGCTGCTGTTGGTTTTTGTACTGTATTGATTGATGAAGGATCGAGTGCCAATTTTCAATGATGATGTATATGTCTAATTTTACAATATATATTTTTGTACATTGTTTTAAATGGTTGGGAGACCATTGCTAGAATTTGTTGACATGAAACTATCATTCCATTGACATATAACCTGTTGCTAGTATATGATAACCATTGTGTACATATGCATCATATATTTAAAAATGAATATTTTCTTTTAAAAAGACATTTCTTTGTGATATAAAATTAAAAACTTTTGAATGAATTTATAAAGTGTCTATTTTTATTTTCCTTGAAAATAATTCTAAATTTTCCGGAAGACGAAAATAATCTCATTGTGAATAGTGTTTTATTTGAAAACATGGTATGAATTCATTTTACCTGACAACCCTTTATAGTAAAGAAATACAAAAGGATTACGTCTTAGAAGAGATATTAAGTATAAACTATATAAATGCAAATAATCTAGACTTATTGACAGTTCTAACTATTTCAAAGGTTAACCAGAGAAAATTATGAGAAATTTACCTTCAAGTCATCGAATCAAATGGTTTTTAAGCAAGACTAGTTTAAGAATGTCAGATGGAGAGATTATATTAAGAATTTATGCATTAAATGACAAAAACAACCTTGTAAGGTCAATTTAAGTTGAGGGGGGAAATGCGCACGCGTTCTATTGAATTGAAGCTGTTTCTCCACATTAAGCTAACTACCTTTGACATTAAATCATAAATTTGTATTTTTTAAAAATCGAACTAATTCAGACATGTGTACGGTTAAGAAAAAAGAAAATGCAACTAGCAAACATATAAAGATGTGTCAGAAGAACATTAACTCTTATATCTAGGTGTTCAAAATGATCTCTCAAAAAAAAAATTAGACTAAAATAAGAAAAAAAAGTATCCTCGTTTTCTTGAATGAATGAATAAATACATACATTCATTTAACATACTTTGTTACATGAAACATGATACTTTCAAGAAAAAAATTTCATGTATGTGTACTAACATATTTATCGGACCTGAAATACATACCCCGGTAGATAAATTAAACTGGTGCATTAGCATAGAGCATTTGAATCGGTATTAAAAAAAATTCACTGCAACACTTTTTTAAAGTGTTAATTATATACAGTACAAAAATCTTCATCTGACCTACTTTATAACCGTATAATGTATTATGTGTCTAGACCTGTACGATCTGTAAACAGCTGATCAGTATGTTGTTATCATTTAAGTACTCGTGTCCTCAGATAACAGGGTCCAGTGATTAGAGTTTGTAAACAATAATGACTGAGGAGGATATATACTGTGACTGTTCCTGCTGCTCTTGGTCCCCCGGGCAGGGAACTAGTGAAGACCATGGGGACCAGACAGAACCTCGGAGCCAAGAAATGGTAAAATAACCTACCGAGAGATACGCCCACTTTTTTGTTTACTTTCACATTTTGTTTACATGAGTGTTTTTATAATACATTTAATGTTGATGTTACAAAACTTGTAGCTACCCTGTGCACCTTTTTTCAAATTATTAATTAAACAATTATTCTTCAAATAAATAAATATAAAAAAGAATCTAAATTCTATCAATTCATCATAATTAAATATATTATTTCAAAATTTTGTTTCGTTCTTTAGCGCCCACTTTTAAGAAACAGACACAGAACCACAGAAGACCACTTACCGAGGAAAGATTTTGAGGTTTGAGTCAGTAAACCCTGTGTTAATTAACATCAAAAGTGATTCCTCTGGCTTTGGATGAGACACAAACATCTTTATATTTAACATAGCAATATTTTAATGAGTTTTGTTCATATCCTTTTGCATTACTTCAGAATAAGTAACTCAATGTTTTCCTCTTTTAAGAGTTTAGACTATGACCGATGCTTTAACAAACCATACGAAGAGTATCTTAGAAGGTCAGATGAAAATGTAAGTATGGTATAATAATCCACTCCTTCATAGCTCACATAAAAATGTATCCTGGGTACATCAAATGTTTCATAATGTTATTACAATGTATAAATGTTATTTTATTTACTTGAAATAAAATAACGACCTGATACCATTACAGAAATCATCTACAAGAGTGGAGGTTATAAAATGGATTGTGACCTTCATGATAGGATTTTTGACTGGAATGGTAAGTCTTAATGAAACATGGGGTCTATACTACATACATACTACATAAACATATGGTATTATGAAAAACTGAAGATGAACTAACTGTTCAAACAGTTTTATGGTATTTATCATATAAAGAATTAGAATGGCCACACTTGACACACTTCCGACAAAAATATGGGATAATGTCCAGCTGCCGTGTTTTATTTAAATTTACCAGCTTATAAGTACTACTTTTTTTTGCATATGAGCTGCAACTTTGATGTCAAAATAGCATTATTGTCGTCCTGTACAATATTGATTTCTTGTATAATACTATACATTCCTTTACAGAAATCTTTCCTCTGAAAACCAAAATAATTCTTCATTTCAGTCTAATTAAAAATAATGGTTTAAATTATACACAGATTTATGGTGCACAATAGCATATTTTAACAGCAAAATTTATTTTTCTTAAATGCAGGTCATATTGCATTAATTGTCACAGCATAAAATATGATAAAATTCATCACCTGTATCGTTTTCAAACAATAGACATTCTTTTATCTCTTTCAGTGTTTTCTCTTCTTCCCATTTCACTGGGAAGTCTATATAATTTGAGATTTTGAATATAGCTAGAATTTGTTACTACATAAAATTGACATCCCAGAGTTCAATTCAGGAATAGATTTTCAATAGCTTCTTTTGGCGATTTACTACACTGTAGTATTAAAAATAATTTTTGCTATTTGATTTTCAATTCTACTGAAACTGATTTGGTTTTTGTTTTAAACATTTTCGCAATTAGCCAAAAATTATTGAATAATTAGCTCCGATTGCACAGAATTATACTATAGCTACAATCATCTAAAATTGATTTTAAATCTTATTCATAACCTTTGTCTCTTTATTGATAGCATATTGTTTTATATAATTTGATAATGAACCAACTGATTACACTTTAACTCCAAGTTAAGGTGTTTGTAATCTTTTAAAATTTGAATTTCTTTTTTCTTGTAATAAAACAAATTCAATGACAAATGGAAATTATCTTACCAAAATATTTATACATCTTTTTCAATTTTAACTTCATACTGTTAAAACATTCGAATTAAAATATCCAAGCAACAATTGAATATACATTTATGATTAAGAAGTTCAGGAATTTTTATTAGTAAAACGTCATAAAAATATACATGCAGGTGAAAACATTCATTACATTTCAGTGGAATGGATTGTGATTGTTTATCCAGATTCCATTTGAGGTGATTTAAAGCCATATTCATGATCCCTATTCTTATTGGAAAATCATATTGTTGCAGATTGTTTCAAGTGAATGTTTATAAATTTCTATGCTTATTGTGAGCATTTTAGTTATTGTTTGGTGTGACTGCCAACCAATTCATCCAGAATAAACCATGGTTTAAAACCAGAACTTTAAAGGCTGTGCGAATCTGTGCATTTTTACTGCAGATAGGACTGCATTAATTGCTCATTTATATGTCCACATGGTGAATTGCTGTCGGAAAGAGAGAATCATGAAATGATTGCATTTGATTCTTTGCATTATTATTGATAGAAGAAAACCTCTGGTGCTATTTAACCTTGCTGGACTTTTTTTCATAACCAGAATGAACAAGTTTGAAAAACCATTCAGTAATAGCCAATAAGAAACCATTGAATGTATGTTGTGTGCATGTTGAATGTTGCTGTTTTGGTGCAATTGCTATAATTTATATATTTTATTTTCCTGGGAGACATACTGCCTATAATATAATATGCAAGTGTAAATTATTCTTGTCAATATTTTTGTACATTTTTCTGTCTTTGATTTCAATGTGATAATAGATCTAGGGATATAATAATGATATAAATCTCTGTTGATGTGTTTCATAAGCACCATGTTAAGCAAAATGTCATGTGGGTTTCTGTTAACTCTGTAAATTTTAATAGAAGAATTTAGAAGTAAGAACTTGGTTATTTCCTGTTATTGTTTTCTGTATGTCTCTGAAAAAGATACATTCAATATTTTTGTTCCATTGAGTTTATTTAAAGATTATGCCCCAATTTGTCTTTTTTTTTTTTTGCTGATGAGATGTGTAAATAGTTATCAGACAACTGTACATCATGTTGAAATAATGTCTGATTTTAAATATTTCCTTTAAAGCTCCTTTCACATTGTTTATGTGTGATTGATAATTGCTACTGATTTCCAAAAGAAGGGGTTGTAATGAAATAGAAGAGACATTAAATAAATATTGCAAAAAAAACTATTGTGTTTCTTGTGTGATCTTTTGCATGTAGTTGAATTTAAGGCATTTGGAACTAAATTTTACTTATTTATTGCTGAAAACAAAATTTTTATTTCTTTAAAAAAAACTTGATCATGTATCAATGTTACCAGACAGTTTGGACAATGTTTTGAAGTGATACAATGGAACATGAAGATTTCTGCTTTTCACTTTTTCAAAAAGCTAGCCATCCACTGGAAATGAGAAGGGGTTGCAAGTCATGCTTAAAAGTGTAAATGTGTAATGATACCCAGTATTCCTATTAAAAGGTGTAATGATGATTGTGTACAAGTTGACATTTGCACCTTATATTTACAGCATAAATAAGTAAAGAAAGTGGGTGCACTAGATAGGCAGTCGGCAGGAATCATTGACACGAAACAATTCAGATTTAAATGTCCAAGCACGACCATATTTGACTAGTTTTATTAAGATTTGCGTTGCGGCCTCTTGATTCGAAAGATTTTAGGACGAGTTGCAGGTGTTCGACTTGAACCTATAGGATTTAATCTGAATTTTGCGAATGAAATGACTTCTTTATTGACAATCTACGTGTTTCTGCAGATGTTCGTAAACATTGATGGAAGTATAAGAGAACGGTTCCTGCTTCAAAAGCATGCAGGTAGCCCCAAGGATAGATTCAACGTGTTAATTCCCGAGGAGGTGGATTATGGAAAAATTTATCAAAATTTTCCAGGTAAGATTTAATTTTATTAAAAGCTTCAAAAATTAATTTTTGCTTTTTATTTATTTATTTTTTTCTATTTTTTTTAAACTTAAAGACGTCAGAATGTTTGAACTCTTTAAACACTTTCTTTATATTTGATGAAGATTCAACTTTGGCAATTTTGAGCTTTTTCTAAAAATACGTTAATTAGAATGATTAATCTGAGTGAAAGATACAAGTTCCAGCTGGTTTTTGACTGAAAACAATTGGCAAAGAGCGCATCAGAGAGCTCTATCGGAGTAAGCGTAGTGACGTTTTATTGAATGAACGTAATTATAGCTCGACTCTACAACTCATCGCTTAATTGATCAAAGGGGTGGTCATTTCCATACTGTTTTCAAGCTACGGAAAGTTTGAATAACACAGTCATCACGTAGTAATTGGTGTCTACAGGTTTATTAAACAATAAAGGGGTCTTGGGGTCATACCAGTCCGTAAATTACGAAAGTTAAATTGACAAGGTTCTTAAACAAAAATTTAGAAATATGACAACTCATATATTATAAGAAGACGTATGCAGTCTGTCCATTTCTTGTATGATAATTAATTATAATATATTGTTTAAATAAAAAAAACATCGCAAGAAGTATATTGGCTGTATCAGTGGTACGTATTTAATTAAAATTCATTTTTAATGCAAAGTGAATGCACCTCCCAAAAATATTTTATTGTTATGTAAGTGAATAAAAGAATGATAAATAAATGTCTTTGGTAAAAAATTCATAAATATAAACAAACAAACAAACAAAACAAAACCGAAGTTTTTTTGTTTGCTTTTTTTTTTTTTTTAATATACACAGTTTGTGAAATTATATCTTTATTTGGCAATAGCTATCTTCAATGTATTGTTATACGATGTACTTAGGGTTTTTGACAGCTAGCGATCATTAACACAGTAGTACACGTGTTATCGCTGATTAGCAAAATAACTGCTTAACAACTGTGTCAATTACAAACATGACTAATATAAGCTTTACCAGCATGCTAGTATGCAATGTATTGTTATACGATGTACTTAGGGTTTTTGACAGCTAGCGATCATTAACACAGTAGTACACGTGTTATCGCTGATTAGCAAAATAACTGCTTAACAACTGTGTCAATTACAAACATGACTAATATAAGCTTTACCAGCATGCTAGTATTAATCATGCGTTTGTATTTCTCAAAAACCTTTTCCAAAAATTTAAGTAATAAAATTTAATTATATTTTTAGCTTAGTTTTTTAGCTGAAAGAAATGACTAGTTCAATTTGTTTTGAAACATGAGTGGATGGATTCAGTAGTGACTAATCTGTTGTAAATTGGAAAAGAATTATATAATCACCATTTGTAAAATATCTTTATAAAAACATACAAGAAATTGAAAAGCTTGATTTTTATTTTATTTATTTTTTAAAAATAATTATGTTTTTTGTTTTACCTTAATTGCAAATAAAACATAGTCAGCAAGTGAAAACATAAGAAGCAGAATTCTTTTATTTTTGAAGATTCGTTGATTGCAGACGACATCTCTACACGATTCAAAGAAATCTAACTTGACATTCAGACGAAGTAACTTCACTCTAAATACAAAGTTTACTGAGCCTATAAGAATGCAACTCGAATGCCAATTTTTTAAAATGTAGTAATGAATCATAAAATGTCTTTATCTGTTGTTTTTCAAAATAATCCGAAGTGTCTGGTTAAAAATAGACCTACTAATCTCGATGACCTCATTTGCACATAACAATTCTGCTAATTACGAGGAAAGATTGGAAGACCATAACTCTGTTCGAAATGTTCATATGAGGCACAAATAATTTTATCAACAAATACCAAGAGACGCATTTTCGAATTCGGTAAATTCATAGAAGGGATTTTTATTTCATTTTACATTTATTTCATGGCTATTTTTTTTTTTTTATAGATAACACTTTGTACTCTGAAAACGACAACAATAATAACAACAACAACAAAAATTAGTACAAAATAAAGATTTAGTTTAAAAACGTGTAATCTTAACAGACATTTCTCGTAACTCTCCTTAAATTCTATAAACGTTGTGGAAAGAGGGCAACTTTACACTTGACCTTGTACATGTACTTGCGATGTTTAATTTTCATCTTTTAATTATTTATTTTATTTTTTAGGCTGTCATCTCGGAAACTCTTTTTATAAACTAGGAGAAAAGTTTAATCCCACCTTAAATCCAGATGGACCATTCGTTTGCCTCATTTGCCAGTGTGTACCGGTGAGTGGACTATTTGCTTCTTCCGTCCAGACGGACTTTTTTCTCATGATTCTCTTTACTATTTACACCTAAACAAAACGAAAATAAAAGTTTTTTATATTTTTTTTTAATCTGATGTGCAAAACGAAGGATTTTCACTTTCAAGAACCGAACCATCTCGGTTCATGAAGCTCAGCAATACATTTCTTCTGTTAACTTTCCAATTTGCTTTTAAATACTCGTATGCATGTACTTGTATCTAAATTTGGTGTAAGGAAGAAAGGGCCATTAAGTCTTTCGAAGACATAGTAAAATACTTTTGTATTGTACATGGGATATGTTCATACTTCAAAAGAATACATAGCTCAAACACATATATTACTATATCAATTAAGTTCTTTGAAATAAAAAAAACAAAAACTAGAACTTTTTATCGCTTCCCAGTAAAATGCTTATCAGAGTTAGGCTGTATGGTCATTACATTATAATTTGAGTGAAAAGGCACGTGTTCTTAGATGTTACTCCAAAATAAGTCAATAAAGTCTAACGCAGATTGTAATTAAAACTATATCTTGTAAAATAGAATACCATAGAATATCATAGAATACAATACGAAGTCAAGCAGAAACTATACCAATGAAATATATGGTGATAACAAACAATACTCAAGCTCAAAAGTCCATTAAACAAAACAAAATTGGAGCAGATCAAACACGGACCTCCGAAACATCAGATGTGGGATCAGGTGCAATAGAGGAGTGAGCATCCCCTGCTAACCGGTCACACCCACCGTGTGCTCCTTGTCACGATCGGGAAATAATGGAAAAGTTGTCGCAAATTCAGTGTGTCTATCCCCCAATTAATGTCTTACAAAAACGAAACGAAAATAAGCATTAATTGATTAGTTAAAATTCTGTATTCCTGTGTGCAAATGTAATAATATAGTAATACAAACAGTTTGCCCAATTGAAAGCAACAACAGGAATACATTTCGACCTTAACCCGTTTCTCCTAGCCTTCAAGCAGATCTGAGTGATGAGTCATGTTTTAACGACATGTAATTTATTGTTAAGAATTCTTTTATTTAAGAAGCAAGCATCATCCTCAATCCTTTCTGTTGTTCGGTAATCATCTATGATAGTTCCTAGCAATGGGATCTATAATAAGCCCATAGCCTGGTTTTTTTTTTTCATTTGCATCGTCAAAAAGACCAAGTGAGATATGCAAAATAAACATGATAAAGGAGAAAAAAGCATCTTATTAACACCTCTTGATTTTCAATAGTAAAAGGGGAAAAATAATTCAAAATACTCACTGTCTCCAGGATTTGTAAAATTTATTTATTTTCAGCGATCTTACAAAATATCTGTGGACTTTTGTTTCCACAGCAATAGCAAACCTTTTTTTTTTCAAAATTTCCCTTTATGCTTTTTAAGAGAGGTGTAAAGTTCAAGTAAAGTATATTTCAGTAACATACACGTTACATGTAATATAAATTTCATGAATTACTCAAAAATCAAATATCTTGCAAGAGTGTAAATTTCACCGGATGTTTAAGTCGTTTAGCGGGTGAAAGAGTGAAAACGACATCCTGTCAATACCCGGCCAGCAATTACGGGAAAAACAGTAACCGTTTTCCCCCGACTTCTGAAGTTGCACATTCATTCATTCAACACTAGAGTAATGGCGGTGATTATCTAAAAATGGTAGCGGAAAATTAACCCTTGTAGGAGGAATGCAGGATCTAACCATTTGAGGGCTTAATTCTCTTAAGCAATTATGTCTTTACTTTAGGAACGAAAAATTGACAGTTATTTAACGTAAAGAACGCCATGCAAGACTTTAATGAAAGATGTGGATCCATTGGGATAAGGTTTTATAGCCTACTCAGAGTAATAAGTTATGGGTGTTCTTCCTGTTCGAAGTTTCCTTTTGGATTCTAAACCTTGTCATTCAGGTTTCCGTCGGCTAAAATGTTTCTGTCAGCATCGGGTATCATTAAAAACGTACGGGCAAAATATATCGCTTTATTGCTAGCTGGAAGATTATTCCTCAACGTAGAAACGGAACGGAAATCATATTTAGCTCTCAGGGGACGCATTGAAAACATCCAGTATAGTGATGATATTGACTTTACTAAAGGTAAAATAGAGGATTTTTTAAAATTAAACTATTAAAAACAATAAAATATATCTTAAAATGTGATCTTTTGTCATTTCTTATTAAAAATTGTAGACACACCATTTTTGATGACGTCATTACAAACGTCACCAACAGGAGTAGGGGGAGTGGCATGGTTAGTTGCTGACCAAAAATGCCGTCTTCATTATCAAATAATCTTATCTGGTCTACAAGACTATTCATCCCTGAATGCTCTCCTGGTAGGAGAATTTGATTCCATGGCACCGCAGGTCACCAAAAATACGATATACACTCTTGTTATATCCAACTTTATCAATGGAATGGTATGGTCACAGAAAACTCTTTTTAATGTAACCACATGTGCATATAAATAAACAGTTTCAGTAGTGTGCTAACCATCATTTAACAAGTAAATTTTCTTAACAATAAATTTAGGCTTATTTTATTCGATGTTACGGGAGATGCTCATGCAGCTTGAGCAATGTACTTAGGTGTCTTGTAACACTTGTAATCATTTGCAAGTGGTTGACTAAAAATATATTTTGTTTTGCTTTCCTTTTTCTACCAAACAGTCATAGAGAAAAGTTTCTTTTAAAATAAGAACACTTCTCCAATACTTTAGAGATGAGTCTCCGTTATTGCATCTTAATTTGCTAAAGGTTCTTGCTGCAACATCTATTTTCTTGACGTTTCTGCACTTACCTCTTTAATTGGTCCTTAAAATGTATGAATGGTGTAGAAAAATGATATCACACACAACATTACTACACAAGAAATATACATTATCTGAAAAATATAGAGCATTGCAATAAAGAAAATTGAAAAGAATTGTGTAAACGATCCTTGTGTTAAAAGCAATTAAGTTTCTTTTAATTTATTATTTTGGGAAAAGTACCTCTTTGTTCCAGTGACTCATTTTCTTGAGAAAAATGGATTTTTTAATGCACGGAACAGAATACGTTTCCTTAGAATTTCTTGTGGCCTTGATTATTTTTACTTGACAGTTCCTTAAATGATATTTCAGGCCCGCGGTGTAATAGATGACATATCGCCGGAAGTTTACAAAAGTTTGAATGCCGGGACATCATTACTTCAGATTGGTGTTACTGGAATCAGAAAAGGAGAAATAGTAGCAAATGTAAATAATTTTTTTTTTCAAATGATGCCATAAACAAAAAAATATCTTAAAGTTGAATCATGTTGTGTCTGAAAGTCGAAACATACCTTTCAATTCATTTAATTTATTTTTGTATACAAGATAAATTTGTTTTAACTTCAATCTGTGTTTTCTGAATTTTCCCGTTTCATTTTAATATTTGTTCAATTTACTTCACATGCAGCTAAGCATACCAAATTCATGTTGGAACTTACTTCTTGATGAAACAAGACCAACACCAGGAAGCAGAGCTCTAACAACATTAGGAAAGAATGATTGTAAAGACGGAGGCAGCATTTACCACAGTGATGAAAGCTGGATTCCCTCTAAAAATGGCACCTGTCGAACTTGCAGTTGTAAGGTGGGAATTATAGCATATTTATATTAGGGCTCGGTATTGGCCCCCGATTTCGTATTGCGATATATTGCAATATTTGTAACTGTATTGCGATATGTATTGCAATATTTTTTAATTTAATTAAAATGGCATTTTCTTACTATATTTACTTTAATTTACATGCAAAATGTACATAACTATGAAAGTAACCGTATATTTGATTCTTTATATTTTTATCAGTAATTGATCATAAACATAAAACATTACATAACTTTAAATAATGGCATGCATAGGTAGTTAAGGGTAAGGGTTCACGTTTAATAAAAAGAAGTTACACTGAATTAATTTTAAAAATGTAATTCCCAAACATCAAAAGATAATCTCAGTTTTTAAGTTAGTTTATTTTTCTTGGCATTCAAGAACATTTACCAGAGAATTCTTTTATATTTTTGCTTTGACACTGATTCAATGTGATTACTACTAAACAAAAGACAAAAGAAATTTAAATCAATGATCGATTGTTGTAAATCTCTAGCTTTGAAAATAAATCTACTCTACTATAAGTCTGATTTTTATTAAAATTTCAAGCCATGCAAGACTGTGCTGGTATTTAAAGTCTGAAATATGTCTTATCAACACTCTGTCAATAATTTCAATCATTTAATGATGGAGTGCTCCACAAATGGCACCTTTTTTGCGTTCAGAGTTTCTTGCGTTATTTTGATTGCAGTCGCTCTGGTTCTTCAAGGAATATCCCTAGGTAAGGATGCCAAATGGGATCAGTATGTAACAGGAGCTGTCCAAGCAGACAAAAGAAATCCGAGAGTTTTCCAAATAAAAGCTCATCAATCTTTATGGAGGTTAACAGTTAAATCTGATGAGTTTGACGAAGACTACAAAGTTTACAATGATGAATATACCAGTAAAACAGGTATTATTCTTTTTTTAATTCTTATTTCCTGTAGTAGAAAATTCAATGTTTGTTGTATTTTTCTGAAATTTGATTTATTTAAATATAAGCGTCGTCAAAATATCTTTGCCAAAGTGAAATCAACATCAATTTTGAAACAAAAAATCTTATATTTCTTAACTGAAAAAACAATGCAAACAATATCCAAGGTATAATGCAGTTGTGAAGGCTAATTTTAACCCTTTTGGAAATATTGCATATCAAGAATCAGGCAGAATTTGGTATTAAAAAACTCTAGTAGTTTTCTTTGGAATTTGGAATTTAATAACCCGACTTTGTAGAATTTTTAACACGAACAAAATTTAATTGCTTGTTTTTTTTGTTTGTTTATGTTTTTTTTAATTTGTGGAAAAGAAAGTTGTGAATAATTATAAAAGACAAAAACTTTTTGTTCCGCCTGTAATTAGCCGAGTACCTGTTATTATATTAACAGGATGGAGGAATGAGGTTTTACGATTGGAATTGGCGGGTGTAGGACTTGGGTCGATATCATTCAGCGCCCTTGCAATGGCGTCTTTGGTACCAAAATTTCTCAGAATCAAAAAACTTCAGATTACAAGTATTCTTGGATGTACAGTATTGTGTTTTATCTCCGGTGAGTAATATTGTTCTATCTGCATTTTGATTAATGGAATGCTTATTTATTTTTTAAAATAAATTTAATGAAAGAACAGAGTTTCAGAAACTGTTAAAAATTTTGCTGAGTTATGTTTTTCTATACTTTGCAGCCCTTTTGATATTCAGTGGAGTTGTAAAATACAGTGAGAATTATCAAACCATCCTCAATCCAATAGTAAAGGAATATGAATGGTTCTACCATATGACTGATAATACGTTGGCCATGGATTTTTATTTTGCTTTTGGAGCCGCCATATTTCATTTCTTTGGAGGGGTGTCATTGATTATACATTTGATCATGTTCATAAGAAGTGGCTTCAAAATTGATGAAACAAAAGTTGAAACTATTGAAGTTAAAGAACTTGCCTGAGACCAAGTGTGAACTTGGCAATGCTTATTCAACAACAGGTCATTTACGAGGAAACTTTGAACGGTTGTTTTAGACCTATTTTTTAGTGTCTTACGCACAAAAAATAGCTCAATCAAATCTTTAAAATAAGAAAAAAAAACGATTTCTTAACATATGCCTTTTCTTTTTTTTCTTTCTTGAAGCATTATTGAGTTTTTACAAATTAAGGGATAAATACCTTCTTGATGAAACAGCTGTTTGATTGCTTCTTCTTGAGAATTAAAGAAGAGGGTAGCCATATCATTATAGGAGCCTTCAGGACAGAAGTATGTCCTCACAGAATCGTCAATGAGGGATATTGTTCCATTTCCCTATATTTTAATAAATTTTAGTTGTGTTTATATTTTTAGGGGGACTAGGCACAATTGTTGTTCAAGTACTGTAAACGTATTATATTTAAGCTGTGAATTCTATTTAGCGCTTTTTGCGGCAAGCAGCGTCGTTAAATCAAGTACATCGCTTAAAGCCTTGTGTATGCATATCTTTATAAGCTACCTGCAGAAGGCCTTAAATCAAATCTAGACAAACTTGTCGCAAGGTCAGTACATGAACTAGTTTCCGTCATATATCAAACATACCAAATAAGATACATTTAGAGTAATTCTTAAACAAATAAAAAGAAAAAGTTTTAAGTTGCGTATGAGTATAAAATAATGATTTTAAAATGAATAAATAATGGAGACTACTAAATATATTCATATAACTGAAAAAAATAAAGCAAAAATGGCGACCTCGCTGGAGGGCATATCTCTACACTGTCCTAGAAGCATGGCCGCGGAGAAAGACACGGTGGTAGTAACTGCTGCAACCAGCACAGCCTCCAGGATCCTGTATAATCACAGATACAACAGACTTAACAATTTGATTTTCAAAAACACTAAAATCTTCCTCATTCTTTCAAAATACTTAGTAATTCATATTTTTCATAATTTGCATCTTCCAGCAACACGGATTTCTGGATATAAAAAAGCCTCTAAATAACAAAAGATTTAATTCTGGAAATGTTTGATTGTTTATTGACCTGTCATAAATGTCAATATTCCGGAAACGTGAGGGAAAAAACAATTCTGAATAAAAAAGGAATGATTTTGATTACTGGTTTTCTATTATCTTATAAAGTCGTCATGGAGGTATACTTTAATTACCTGCAACGCCTGCTGCTGCTCCGCTGGATACGAAATCTCTCTTATCGCTAATTGAAAAGAAAACAATCGTCACGTGACCTATAAATAATAATATAACTCACAGAGCCCTTATTAAAAGATTATATTGTACTCTTAGCATATAGTTACATGACAACAAATTTCATAATTTCATAATTTTCATTATTTTACACGTAATTTAGAATTGAATATGACGCAGTTGAATTGTTTTCGCCATGTTATTAACCTTACATGTTCATGTATATCAATTGCACATACCGATCTGTCCTGAAAAAGCTGTACTTTTTAATGTTGATCTTTCTGAACGCTATGCTTTGAAACTAATAGAGAAAAATATCAAATATCTTTATACATTTATATAAAATGGAATTTTCGTTATAAAACATGTAATTGTTGATTTGTGTTGATGAAATATTAATTAATTATCTTACTTGGGGGACACCTGCCCCTATGATAGCGCCACTATGAATCATAGGACCCTCCTTTCCGACAAATAAACCTGGAACGCATGGAAGAAAAGAGTATTTGCGATCGACCATGAAATAGATAGATTTTAACATATTAAAAGATTGCTAATGAACAATTTTTTTAAGAAAAAGTAAAGTTTCTATTCTTATTTCATTTCATCTGATGTGAATGGCAGGAAGGATTAGGAATCGATAATAGTGAAGACAAATGTAAATCCATCATGAAAAGTAGTGGTGTTAAAGCACTGTAGGTTAGTTACATAATATTACCTCCCGCTACACTGAAGAGTACACCAACAGCTTTAGAAATGAGCGTCATTAGGCGACCCACACGGGGTATCTTCACCCCATTCAGATAACATTTTATCTCAGGTATACCGGAACCTCCCGCTACGGGCTGTAAATATACACTTCTCAATTAATTTACTGCTATGATGCAATATGTTCTGAATTATAATTAGGGTATAGAATTATTAAGGTACTCTAATGATAAGACGTTAAAAAAAATTGTATTTTATTTCTTTTATCTCTTACTACAGAAATTATTGTTAAAAACTTAAAAGGAGAAATGAAATATATTATATGTTTAGAGTACGGTAATTATTGATCAAAACTTGAAAGGCGAAATTTAAAACACTGTTTGTAAAAAATACCTCAGTGACAACAAGAAAAGATGCAATTATGGAAAAACCAACGTTGAATAACAGCAAAAACAAGAGAGACACAACAAGACATCCATGTTTGGAGCACTCTGATATAGCTGAAAAAATTGTGTTAAGTTTTCAAATTGTTTAATTTTTCCTGGTAAACAGGAAAAATCTGATACAGGCTCGTAACCGGGATAGGGGGATACGCCCTTAAAAAGTCTGTCAATGCTATATAAATTCATGTACTTGACAATAGAAAACAAAGTTAAAATACAAATGTACTCCTTCGATCAGAAAGAGAAAGAAAGGGGGGAATTCCATTCACTTTTCAACCCATACTCGTTATTTCTAAATTTCATGATAGAACAAAATAACTAAATACATAGTAAGGAAATATGAATTAGATGTTGTGTTACTGTTGACATTTTTAACGGTATGTTCGAAAGAGGATTGATTTAAATTAAAGATTTAAGACAAGAAATATAAATAAAAACCACTTATATATTTTCTTTTCTTTGCATATCATGCCTTGGGTAGGATTAGGGGAATGTGGAACCAGCAAGAATAAGGTATGGAAAAAAATTGTAACTATTAACGCATAAAAAGAGAGTGTATATTGCGTCTCAAAAAGTACATCTCTCTCAGTGAAAAAAAAGTCATTTCTTTTTCTTTTTTTTTTTTTGTAAAACAAATACATGGAATATTTTTCTCTTTTTCATCAGCATTATTATATAATGTCCTTAAAGCTACTCTTCTAAGCAATATTTATTTTTGAAAACATTTAAAAATCATTGAATTTCATAAAATCCTCTATTTTATATCATGTTAACGTAATGAGTGTCAGGCATTTTTATTTCGTCAACGACTTATTAAAGGATACAGTCTTCAACGACACTGAATTTAATAGATGACAACAGTTTCACAATATAGTCTATGAATAAAGCAACCTGGAATGAAAAAAAAACAGCATCGCGGTAACATAGAAATAAGAAACAAAAAATTTGATATCTTGCTTTAAACATACCCAAAGCATACCTATCACACATAAAATCATTAGATAACACAGTGATACAAATCTGAAGTTTAAAAACCTATTTCTATTAATGATATATTTTAGAAATTCTTTAAGGATATATCAATATTGCATGTATATTTTTATGACGTTTTACTAATAAAAATTCCTGAACTTCTTAATCATAAATGTATATTCAATTGTTGCTTGGATATTTTAATTCGAATGTTTTAACAGTATGAAGTTAAAATTGAAAAAGATGTATAAATATTTTGGTAAGATAATTTCCATTTGTCATTGAATTTGTTTTATTACAAGAAAAAAGAAATGAATCACAGATACAACAGACTTAACAATTTGATTTTCAAAAACACTAAAATCTTCCTCATTCTTTCAAAATACTTAGTAATTCATATTTTTCATAATTTTTAAAAGTCTTATTTGCATTACCTGATTCCTTTGTGTTTCTTCTGGACATGTTTCATTCTGTGCTTTGTCAGTAGCAGATTGATGGTGTTAAAGAGAGCGCCAAATACACCACCTAGCAGTCCCATAAAAATAAAGACGACCAAATCTACGGCGTTCCAAAGATGGCACCCTATACCACTCTCATTTGTGCACTAAAATATATTCAAATAGTCTTTTAAAGTAAAAATGATAAATTTGTCTTTTCGTAAGGTAACATAAATTCTTCAAAACAATTAATAAAATTCAAGATAAGATTTTTTCTCTTCTTAATTGATGGGCGTGCATTAAATAATTATTTTTTTTAGAAAATATTGAGCTGTAAGTATTTCTAAATATGTTTTAGTTTGGGATTCGCTAAAATTGAAAATTCAGATGGCGGGGATTTGACTGGTTGCCATTGGATGCGCACTTCTCCTAAGCATATGGTCCCAACTCTGGTTTTCCTAGAGATATGAGTTTTTGACCTTTCAGACTTGTGTATTGTTTGTTAGATTTATGAGATTGATCACAGTTTGATATCTTCACCATTTTATTTTTAAAATATATAAAATAAAATAAAATAAATTTCGTTTTCTTTACAAGAGAAAAGCAATCACAAAAATTGGAAAAGATCAATAATAAGATTTTATTTTATGAATTGTAAACTCTTAAAATAAAATGGATATGTATGTGAAATATATGAAAACACGAAACAGCTGGAATTCCATGGTAAAATGATTATAGAAATCAATGTTTTGTACCTTAAAGACTCCAAAGTTGATGAGTCCAGGGAGATAAAAATATCCCCAGTTCCCCGTGTTGATTCCAGAGAGGAAAAAATTCAGGCTATAAGTTGCAGCCATGGAGCAGAAGAACTGTAGTATATAAAAATATATAGTGATTGAGAGAGGAAAAATTATGTGTTTATATGTGTGTACATGAGTTGTTTGATGGTTAGTGTGTCTGTTTGTTTATCTTACGGATCTCCATGTGAGTTTCTGGTTCCAAAAGGAACAGCCCTCCTCCAGACTGAACAACACTCCGCCTATTGGGGCTCCAAATGCAGCTAAAAGAGTTAATGTTAGAGCACACTATTCGCTTTAGGCGCATCTCAGTTCTATTCTTGACATTTTATTCAAACATTTCTTATCTATATAATTAACTTAATATATGTTGACAAATCTCACGTACTTAATGTTGCAACCTAAAACTGTTCGCAGAGAAATCACATATTGATTTATCAAAAGTGTTATATAAAGCTATCTATTTACAATTCTAATTGTGTTCTCTTTGACAACTCTTTTGAAAGTTAGGTTACTTGATTTCTTGTTTTAATTAGACCTGAATGTAATTTTTTTTCCAAGTGAATGGCCTAATATGCATGTTCGGGGACTATTGAAATTGACATTGGGGTCCCGATCATTTTAATTCTATAAAAATTATTTATATTTAAAGATTCATATTTACAATTTTAGTTCACATATGAATTTTAGTTTTTTTTTTATTTAGGAATTGTAATGATTAATTTCAATCAAATGACCATCTTCCAGCAACACGGATTTCTGGATATAAAAAAGCCTCTAGTATAAAGAATCAAATACTTCTTTATTTCAAATCCAAATTTAGTTAGATCAAAGGGAATAAAAGGTTAAAGGTAATTAACAACAAAAAAAAGAAGAAGAAGAATTTCAAGGAACACTAAGGAAAATAAGATCTTGTGAAAATCTAAATGCTAATAAAAAGAGTGCCATCTAAATGTCTTTCAAATGACAATTTGACTTTTAAAGTTTTGAAACTAATTAGAGCTCTTCTTTATTAAAGGTAAATTTAGCCTAGAGACTCTGGGCCTGTTCTTCCTCTTCTTTTTTATCCTTGCCTGTTGGACATATGGCGTTCACGTTCCCAGCGGATTGTTTGTCCCCTCTCTTCTTTGTGGAGCGGCTTATGGACGCTTTGTTGCCACGGTGCTTGTTCAGTGAGTCTTCTTACCTTTAACTACACATACTCACACACCATCACGCATACCAACATGAGGCACCATTTTGGTAATTATAACTATTCCGTGATATCACTTATTCGAAAAGGTTATATTACCCATTCGAATAAGTGATATCAATCATTCAAATTGAATGTGAATTGTGATATTACTTTTTCTAATGTGTAATATCAATTATATGAAAAACTGATATCGCCTATTCGATTAGGTACTGTAAATTTCTTTTTATTCGCCAGAACTTTATTTTAGCATAATTATGACAGTTTACTCGCCAAAAAATTTATTCTCTCGTGTAATGGTATTCCTTAAGATTATATAGAGCAATAACCACATTTTGTCGAAAATTTTGACTCGCTTATCAAGAGTCAATGACTATCTCGCGAGAATTAGGTGATTTACAGTAATATGATAACGTATTCAAATTGAATTAGTGATTTCACAAATTCAAATATTTGTGTTTCTTGCAACAGAAAATCATTAACACATATTGACTATCTATATTTTTTTTCATTGGACCCAAACATATCCGGACTGCCCATTTCCCCCCCTTGGTTTCGTCCGAGCCTTTTTAAAACAATATCTTATGGTATCTAAAAATCAATAAATTATAACCAGATGGGGTACAGCAGAGTGGCATACCTTTTTTCCATAAAATTCATAATGTAAAGTAGGGCATTTTCTATATGGAACAGTTATTATGCGTGTTCCCCATTTTTCCTATGGTATACATAATTAATAAGTGTAGTAAATATAATTTGTGAGCAACACAAATTACTAATTCTAATTATGCTGTGCTTGAAACTAAATGCAAAGCTATAATGCATTGTTTCCAAGAACGCTAAATTATAAATCGAAAGTGAAAGTACGAGCGAAAGTCCATGAAGTCTTGGTAGCATTTGAATAGACGATATCTCCTATTCAAATAAGTTATACCATCTATTCAAAATGATAAGTTTATATATAGTTTTATTCGAATAGGTGATATCACTTATTCGAATAGGTAATGTCATTTATTTAATTCAAATAAGTGATACCACATATTTCTTTTGAAATGCTTTCTCCTGCAACTGATCCAATCTCTTATGTTTTTGAGGTCTGTGTTTGATCTTCTCTATATACTATTTACATTGGTTCAAGGGACCTTTAAGCTTGATTACTGTGTGTTATCTTTATATCTTATTGTTGAAAGCAATAAATTACTAGGCTACAAATGAAAGTTTTTTTCTCCTTTATTAATAGACGATTGATTTAGTTTGTTCGTTGTCTCTATATATTTCATTTGAGATTCGTTGAAAATAAAAGTAGGTATTGACATTGCTAATGAAGAATGAAAATAGAAACTTGTTTGTTCTAGAATTGGATATGCCAATCATGAAAACTCTGGTACTTTTGCATTAATTGGTGCAGCGGCATTTCTCGGCGGAGTGGTCAGAATGACCATAAGTCTTACCGTTATTATGATAGAATCCACCAATGAAATCAGTTATGGATTGCCAATAATGCTTGTGTTAATGGTAGGTTTTATTTTTTTCTTGAATTGAAGATTTTATAAAACTATTGAACTTAAAGCATGGTTTATCAAATGGGGATAAGATGAAAGGGACATTCTTTTCCAGGTTGCCAAATGGTGTGGTGACTACTTTAATGAGGGTATATATGATATACACATCAAGTTAAGGGGAGTCCCTCTTTTAGAGTGGGAAGTTCATCATGGAACAGAAAGGTTCGTTCCGTTTTTATTTATCAATTACTATTGTTTACCCTATTGTTTCTCTCACTTTTTCTACACAGCGTTAAATGTACTAAGTATTTATTTTTATGTATTTATTTTAAAAATTGATTACTTTGAAAGTATGACAAAAATGTTTGGAAGTTTAACTTTGGTGTTATTTAATTTCAGGCTTAAAGCAAGGGATGTCATGGACAAATCACTAAGTTATGTATTTACAGTATCACGTGTATCATCTCTCATACGCATGCTCCGCACAACCGTTCACAACGCATTTCCAGTGGTCTCAAGAGCCAAAAGCATAAATAATAATGTATGTTATATCAATTATATATTTATTATTTCAATTTTGCAGTTTTAAAAAATTGTATAAAAAAAATCAATTACAAAATCAGGCCTCGAAGTGGTTGTCATCTTTATAAGATAAGCACAAGATTAAATTAATATCTAAAATTAGGCCAGCTTTAAAAGAATGTTAGGTTGCCCTCTCCCGACTCGGTCTTAAAATATTGGGTCGGTAGGTAGGTGAATTTTTTTTTTTTTTTTCAAAAAAAAAAATTCAATTACTCGCTGTAATTTTTGAAATAATAAAATAAGATAATTTTCCAGAGTACATATAAAAAAAGAATAGTTGCTTCCTAGATGCAAAAAAAGTTTTGAATCATTTTTTAGCCAGTCGGCCGGGAGAAGGAAACCAAACAATTTTTTAAACATGGTCTAAAAGTGTATTTTTTGCGACTATCTATTGTTGATTTATAAGCATATTGTCTTGGTATTGCTAAAAAATATCGCTAGTAATACAATCACAAGTTAAATGTAAAAATTGATAGAGTTATACGTAAACTCGCATATACTTAATTAAACTTTTTATAATTTCCCACTTTTAGATAAATATTGCTAATAACTTTGCTGATCGGTATAAAAATTCGATTAAGGTATGAACTGCATTTAATTAAAAAAAGAATGAAAACAACTAATTCTCTTTCAATACAAGGAAGAAGCATCTCAGGTGGAAGATTACAACGATAGAAAAGAGGAAAGGTATGCAGTGTTATTTTCCTGGCCAGAACCGTATACAAAAAAAAAACTTCATGCACAAGAGATGATTAAAATTCAATATGATACATTAAAGCATAACAACAAAAAATCACACATTTTTTATTATTTTGCAAAATATTTTTTAACAAAATATATTTTTGTTTATTTATCTATTTATTCTAATGGGATATGAACATTTTATAATTATTAAAATTTTAATTTTTTTTCAGTGAAAATGACGATTCTCCCACACAAAAATGGCAGTTTAAAGGCCTTATTATGAGACATACACTCGTTGCTCTACTCGATCGAGGTGTATACTTTCAGGAACATAATGGGGTTTGTATTTCTCTTTATGTTTTCTTTTACTATAGGTCATTCAGGATAACCAGTCCTCTTGTTCTTAAACATTATTGATTTTAATGGTTGAGGACATAAATTACTGTTACTCCTGACCACGCAAAATATTTCAATATACAGATTGTCCTCTTAGATAATGTAATGCTATGAAAGTTCATAATTCGAAATTCCTATTTGCATCTCAAGCTGGATCGGATAAATGAAGCTGAGGGCATTGTCCAAAGCCATTGCTTTGCAGTGCAGTGCAGACAAAACATTACGCCATACCCGTTTGATGCCCTAAGGGACGATTTTTTAAAAATGACTACCAAATATTTTTATTTCGCTATAATATTTACACTCAAAATTTTTAAAAATGTTTAGACATTTTAAAGTTTATTGTTGAAAGTAAAATTCTTCTCTTCACAAAGAAGGTGTTGCAGAAACTCGCGATTATTCCCTATATATCGAGAAGGACATTTAAATACCCTCGTTATGTCTAAATATAGATACAGCTACGTAGAGGACTATGTTTACGGCGGGTATTTCCCGCCTGCTACAGCAAAACACTTTCGTCATTTTTCACGAAAGAGGTTGGAACAACAAAAAGGACAATGGCTAAAGCAGCATTTTGAAAGATATACTGTAGACATCGTGCGAAAACATTTTTATGAAATAAAACTGCGTCCCATAATCACACTGTTGTTGCTACATCCAAGACATTTTGTTTCAAATCAAATCTTGGCTACTTACTAAGAGACCAAAATTGCAATAACTACAGTATGTAAAAAAAACCCAACTATTTAAACAATACAGTAACTTTATTTTCCAAGACGAAACTAAATAAAGCATTAGTTTTAAGTCACAGCATATCAAGGAAAACAATTTAATCCTGCATTTCTACTATATAGATTTAGTTATTTCTCAATTAACTTTTTGACAGCCCCTCACCTCTCTGTCAATATATATATATAATTTCATTGCGCTACCATTACATATGGAAAAAATATGCAAAAGTGATCCATACCAGGATTCGAACCCATTCTCTGGTAAAAGTACTAGTTAGAAGACCACCATCATATCCACTAGACCATTTCGGACACGATGGTTTTATAGTGTTATTTAAAGTACACATTTTGCATTTTGTTTGGAGAAGAATATTTATTCAATTTTTGCGTTTTTCAAAAATGTGCCTCTTTGAAACAAAAATCGGAAATGGCAGTTTTGGAGAAAATTCCTGTCTCTTTGTATATATATCAAAATTATTTTGTTTCAAGGAGGCACTTTTTCAGAACAATGGGGATTCCCTATTTAAAAAACGGAAAATCTGATATTTTTTGCCGTAAGACTAATTTTCACATCATTTAATGGCAATTTTGAAGTCAATACACACCATCCAAATATTGTTTCTCGTTGTGCTTTATATATTGTTGCATTTGAAAAAAATTAATATGAGTTTCTGCAACATAAAAATTCTTCTTTTAATCTGCTACACATTTAGGGAAAATAACAAAAGAACTGCAACACCCTCTTTTAAATTTTGAATAAGCCAGAGGTTAAGATTACAAAGGTATATATGTACACTTAATAATTGGTCTAGCCATCAACCCCGTCCAATTCCTTTCAAATCACACTGTTAAGAGGTTTCAACTGATGAAACGTCACAAAACTGTTATATATTCAAAAGACTCTGCATTGAAAGAACTTTAGGACAAAGATCGTCATGCATAGGAGGCACTTTTCAGTTCTGGGAAAAAAAACACACTGCTTTTTTTAATTCAGTAAAAGTTTGAAAATCAATGCATGTAAAAGTGGTAAGTTTTCTTTTCCTTTTCAGGATCAAAATCCCAATGCTTTTTTGATCAGCTGTACATTCCGTAATGTGCATCAAATTTGGTCACAAATGACATATCACCTTATCGTCTATGTATACATCTGAGCCATAGGGAATTACCTATCAGCTTACTGTCTTGTTTGATTAATTTGTTTGCGATACACATCTAAAATTTCTCCTTTGTCAGTTCATTACGCTAATGAATTTTGTTTGTCAAATTGTCTATAGGTAAATAAGTTGCGGCCGTATGGGATTGAGATTGCCCTTTATTGTGTAGACCAAGTGACTTTTGAAAAAGCTCATAAGATTTCAAATAATTTTTAAACACATGTAAATATGGTTTATACAATTATTCTGTATGCGATCAAAAAGACAATTTTCTGATAAGAAGAAATGGTTCTTTTTATTAAACAAAATATTTTACATTATCACAAAATCAATTGATGAAATTTATATAACATCTGTGAAATAATCACACGATAATTATTTACAAAACATAACACTTAAAATACGCAATAAAAAAATGTTTTCAGATGAATAGAGCAAAGATTGTTTCTGAGTACAGTCAATGGCTTTAATGTTTTTAAAGTAAGTCATACTGAAAAAAATGGAAACATTTAACGAGCAATGAAAAATACAAATGAGAACAAGTCATTGAAACTGACTTTTTATGTGAAGATAGATGAATATCTTTGATCTGTTGTTCTTTGGTAAGAAAACTGGAGAAGTAGCTGGTATATATTTTTTCTCCACAATACCGCCCAGTCATAATGACGATCACCAGGCCTACAAGCATAAAATAAACTTTATGTTATATACATTTTTTACAATAATAGGTATTCATAAACACAAAGTTGAAAGTATTCACATATCTCTTTACAGAAATATGTTTTCATTCTTTGATGCATAACTTTTATTAAACACCCAATCTGTAAATTAGTATGCGTAAGGTAAGATTTGACTCTGAATTGACAAACAGAATACATTCATGTTTTGTGGATGGGTATGGAATTTTTTCACGAGTGAGACAAGGATTCTATTATTATTATCAAAAGTTCAAAGTAATAGAGAATATATATTTTTTTTAAAAACTGGATTCATAGGCAAAATATATTTCCAGAATCAACAAAACATCAATTTCTTGGCTATTACATTTGTTTTCTTTTCCCTTTGCCCCTTCTTTTCGTAGCACAGTTTCATAGGCTGTAAAATCATAGTTGAACGGTTGAAAAAAAAACGATAGCTTTTTGATTGTGGGATGAAAGCATTGTAAGCATGGATTTGGAAATTTTCTCTCTCTCTCTCTCTCCCTCTCTCTCTCTCATCATATCAAACAAGGGAGTATTTTATTTTTCAAAAAATGTCTTCGTAAAGAGTTTTGCCGCACTTTGTTCCTTTCACAGGATGATTAAATATAACTTTGGCATTCTTTCACACTTTAACAAAACACAACTTATTCAATATCGCAGTATTTCTTTGCACTCATGAAAATATTTTGAAGATTTAATTATTTTGTTCACCACTCAGTTACATTGCAAAATTCTGTATATCGGCTACCTTAATTATTAATTCAATATTAATGTATACCTTAGAAATATGTTGGTGTTGCGCCCATATCGTCTTCGGATTCTGCATACTTTATTGACCCAATCAATTTCCTTAATAAATGCAGTCTCATTCTGCTGTTTGCATTCTGTTTTGGTGGTGTTTGTGACTGCTCTAAAAATCTAAGGAAAACGTTTTCTGCCCCATCATCTGAATTAAAAAAAGGGTCCTTTAAGATCATTTACTAATTTTGGAAATAATAAAGTTAGACAACAATATCCATATCTATTTTACTAGTTTTGCTATTAATATCATATATATCAAAGTCGATCTTGCTGTATGACAAGAGTAAACTCCCCATGGTTTCTTTACCAAAGATTGTTGTCTCCCTTCCCCCCACACACACCCTTCATTGACCTTTAAATATCTTGCGCGTCCATCAAAACACAAATTGTATAACCAATTTCTTCGTTGTTGACATTAATCATGCCTCTTTCTCGGCAAATTGAATGGAAGTGACACCTAACTGGATTTGATAGGAATTTTTCGATAATACAGGACCTAATTGATGTCGGGATATGGACGAAAACGTCTACCGCATATATCAATTATTAATTTTAACGTACTTGGTTCTATTCTTGACAATAATCAGAGGATCTCCAGCAAACGTAGATATTTCAAGGAAAGTTTAATTTGTAGGCAGCAGATTTTCAATGTACACATATGATCACATTAATTATAGTTGTACATCGAAAGAGTAGGCTTTATATTGTCCGTCTTCGTATTACACACTTTTCAGTGGAATGCTGTTGGATACGTGAGTCATTCATGTGACCTGTTGTTATAACCCTTGCCCGCATCATTCATAGATACTTTAATTATTTTAATGATATAACACAACTTTACTGAAATTCACAAAGCTTTATGATTAAAAAATATTCAAGTTTACTTCCACAAAGTGTCATCCCGCTCTCCAGCGTGTGACGCAATGAAAGTTGAATTGAATTGAACATATTTTATTGAACAAAGTCAAAAGGATCAGACACAAGTTCAGTAACTTAGATAGTCCTCTCCTGATATAACATTTTGTGAAATTGCCAAAGTAAAACAAACATATATACATATGGTCTACTATATAAATGAAAGTTTATCAAGTAATGCAACATATGATTTATTATAAGTAGAGGAACAAGAAGTTATTTTATTTTTCAAGCTAAAAAAAAATTTCATCCTAGAACTTTTTATGGCCGAAAACTGTTAGTTCTTTTACTTTTCTCTTTGCAAACAAATTCATTTTGAAAGGTAGCCAGGATAATTCATTGAGATGATACTCTTTAAAAACATAGTCTTTCCTAAGAAAATAAAACTGAAGGCGTATGTTTAACTGCGCTACAATAAAAAAAAATGAAGAAGAAAAAAAGAATAAAAGTTTTTTTTTTTAGAATATTGAAGGACTAGAATTATCCACAGTATGATATTCTGATGGAATAAGAGATTAAAAGTGGAAAAGAGAGTTCCATGATTGAAGGCGGTTTATCCGATTAAAATCTGTTGCAAAAAATCGATGCCGAAACAACGAGATTTACAGTGAAAGACTAAACTTTATAAAATTTTGGTCAGGAGAATATGAAAATAATTTTTTTGAAATTTCTCTGCTCAATTTTGTACTATTTAATGAACTTTTGAGCTTGAATACTGTTCGTTTTATTCATATATTTCATTTTAAAAATTTTTTTAGCCAATGGATGCCCCAACTCCTTACAGATGCCTTAAAGAAAATGTGCTAAAAACTGCCAATGAACTTAAACAATTTATTTTAACAATAAGATATATCATAAACTTAGATGATAGGTGAAAGAACATGGCTGCAAGATTCCAAAAAGGAAGATCTTTTGTACAGTTTGAGTTTAGAAAGGAAGTTTTGGTCCCATTATTGCTGTAAGAAGCCATATTTGCTAAAAAGGTCAAGTTAAAAATTATCAAGCTCAAAGTCTCCAGGCTTATTTTCTGGTACATGACAATACTGCTGCAATTAAGTATAGAGATTTTGAGAAACGTTCGAAAAATGGAATATTGAAATAGCTTTTCCATTCCACGTATTCTATTATTATAAATCATTTAGACATAATTTTTATTCTAAAAAAATAAAGAATCGTGGAATTTTAGGTATGTCCTGTGGAGTGCTATGCATTAGAGTATTTTAAACTACCCCACACGGAGTATATTTAGTGTTTTAGTCATGGGTGTAAAGACCCAAGATGTGTAGGATGTTGATGTGTTCCCTAAACAACTTGGTCATCTGCGGAACTCTCTTTAAGCACCCAAACATCCTTATACTAACAGTAGAATCCACTAATCAAAGAGATTTAAAACAAATTGACCATGTGCTTGTGAATTAAAGGTATGATTAAGGTTAAGTTCTGCAGAAATGCAAAACCAAGAAAGCAAATAACAAGAAAATACATGATAGCACTAGACTCTATGTTCCAGTATGAGGAGGGTATACCATGTTGTAATAAGAAACAGATTTCAGCAACTGTCAAAAGAGGAAAACCCTGTTGACGAAAAAACATAAGAGATACATTATAAAACTAGTAGAATTTATATTTTTGTGGTGTAAAAATGCTCATAAGGAAAGTCAAAAGGGGATTTTCTCAAACAAAAAGCGTTTTACAGTAATCCTTTGATTAGGGTGATTAAAAAAAGAAGAAAAAAAACGGTTGGGTTGTAGAGAATAATATCTTCATATATTATAACTGGAAATTTTTTCCAGATTTGTGACGCAGTCTCATATGATCCCAATAATTTTAGAGAACACTTTTCTCAATTCTACTTCAATAAATATAAGGTAAATTGATATCAGTAGAAAAACTTGGTAACCGTGTAGAAGCACTTCCCACACAATCACCAGCAATGCCATTGAGCATACTTTGGCAAAAGGATTCAGATTAATTTTTATCAAATGTAGATATTATGAATGTTAATTGATTGAATATTGTTTAACGTCGAGTCGGCAATTTTTCAGCCATGTTTCGGCGGTAGATATTATGAAGAAAGATGGAATGTGGTACTTGTATCATGTTGAAATTTACATTAAAGTTTTATTTCCATATTGGTTTATATAAGGGTTTAAATAGTTCTAAATATCAACAGGGCCACGATAAGTGATATAAACGTTAGTACATCTGTATATATGTATGTCAGAGTTTGAAGGTAGAATTTCGCAAGAATAAAGGATAAAATATTGCAATGAAATACATGTAGATGGAAAAATTTCTCGTTTAAAGTCATCATTTCGTAAGTTCTATGGTCGATACAATGACCTTGTCAGCAAATACAATTTATCATTGAGTCAAATGCTGACTGACGTTTTTCATACCAATTGTTAGTCCATTATTTATACACTGAATTGACGACGGATTTTTTCCGTTATTTCCTGATCATGACAACGAGCACATGGCGGGTGTGACCGGTCGGCAGGGGATGCTCACTCCTCCATGGCACCTGATCCCACCTCTGATGTTTCGGAGGTCCGTGTTTGCTCTGCTCCGATTTTGTATATTGTTTAATGGACTTTGAGATTGAATACTGTTCGTTATCTCCATATCCTTCTTGAAATCTTCTAGTTCTCATGTAAAGCAGAACTGTGATTGATCATGATAAATTGTATGATATGAATGCATTTTCAAGTGCAGTTTTTTGGTAAGATTGAATCATGGCTCTGGGAACAAAAGTTTACAATAGTAAATGCGAAGGGTAAAGATTAACAAGCTAATTCGAAAACCAGTGTCCCCGGCTAAAGGAAAAATGAAAAGAATGTGCTGATCTTGGGGAGGAGTCGAGGGGAATCGGGGATTTTAAGAAGAGCAAAAGGGGTCATAGGGAGTCATGGTATAAAATTCGATTGCAAAAACTCAAAAGCATCTTGACATTTCGCCCTGAAATGAAACTTTAACAAACACAAAGAATGCATTTACTACCTTGACCTTTTGACCTCAAAATAAATAGGGATCTTTCTTAAGCCATAGAGAGTTGTGGTATAAAATGTCATTGCAAAAGCATAAAGGCTTCTCGAGATATCGCGCGGAAACGAAAGTGTTAAAATCTTTTTTTTTTAATTTATGACCTGGACCTTTGACCTTTTGATCTCAAGAACAATAGGGATCTTTCTAAGGTCATAGGGAGTTTTTGTGTTAAAAAAAAACAATTGCAAAAAAATCAAAGGCTATCGAGTAGAAACGAAAGTGTTACCGACTGACGGACAGACAGACCGCAATTAATATCCCCCACTTTCAAAGGGGAACAAAAAAACTTCCGAAAAGTAGCTTAAGATCATTATGTCATTTTATTATACATGTGTTGGTAAATTAGGAATTCAATATTTTACATGCACAAATTTAAAATTTTGATTTGAAAACCTTTTCAGGGAGCAATGCCTTACTTTATCAATTCTTTCAATCATTCCCAAGTGCCGATTCAATATTTGTCCCCCGTCGCTGAAAGTGGGGAATATTACTTTCGGTCCGTCTGTCCGTCCTCCTGTCTGTCCGCCAGTCTCTCTGATCGTCGGTAGTTCTGCCTGTCTGTAATGCTTTGTTTCCACACGATTTCGAGAAACTTTTGAAATCTTCCAATGACTTTTTATACCACAACTCCTATGGCCTAATGAAGACCCCTATTGCCTTTGAGGTCAAAAGGTCAAAGGTCAGGGTCGTTAATTCCTACATTCTGTGCGTGTATGTGTAAAATTTTCACATCTGGGCGATATCTCAAGAAGCATTTGTGTTTTTTTTTAAATCAAACTTGATACCGTAACTCCCTATGCGCCTCCCGCCCTTCTTAAAGTGCCCACACCCTAGATCCCCCCTCCCAATTCAGCACATTCTATTCTTTTTTTCCTTCAACGGTGACATAGATTCTCTGAAATAGCTTGTTTTATGGGCCTTAAAGTTTGAATGAAGCTTAAGTTTAAGCACATAAACAATGCAAAATAGAATTCAAAAATTCTCCATAAAAGTGGAGTCTAGTTAGACATTTAAATCAAGGACAGATGATACAAACAAGAAAATGGATGCCTGGATTTGTATATATGTTTGACCTTATTTCATTGCAAATGATGCAAATGATAAATTTCTAGAATGTGAAGAAATTGAATACCTTCTGTGATGTTCAAAATTCTACCCGAAACCATCCTTATTATTATATTCAAATATTTTTCACTTCAAATTCCATTTTTCTACAATTTTGAATAAAAAACCAAAAAACTACGCTGTGAAACTTATTCGTTTTATTCATTAAAAAACGACCCAAGTTGTTATTTTCAATTTTTTTTTTTTACAAAAGTTTGTTTGTAGCATCTGTCCTTAAACGATTTTAGTTTCGTTATGTCATGATCCCATGAAATACATGGGGTTATCTGGGCATTTGTTTTACGCTTAATATGAAATAATCAGGAATGTTATGCTTTATGTAGAATATGTAGAACATTCTAACACTGATAAGTAAGAGTTAAATAAAACATAACGGCTGCCATTCTTCGTGGTGAATTCAATCACCTTAATCAGAATGGACTCTCTAAAAGCACATTTTCATTCAGAATGTTCAGTTTAAAAACTGTGGATATATAAGTCCGGAGATAACTAAGATAAAATTATTGGAAAATTGTTGGGTAAAAACGAAACTATTTGTTAAATTAGGGATTTTCTTACTAGTATATTCTTCAGATACAGTGAGTTCATAAAAGATTCTTTTTGTTATCTTTTATTTATCTAAATTTATTTTTTTAATCTTTGAATATTTATTTGTTAAATTGATTTTGTAAAGTTGTAAACATCCGACAATTCACTGTTTTGGTTAAGAAAAAATAAATAAATAAGACTACTGGTATGATTGCATATTCGGTGATTTGATTTCCAACCCCTCTCTCTGTGAAAGATTTTGACAAAAGCAATATTTTTTCAGTAATTAACATTGGCAATTCCATCTTTCTATCTTTTTGTTTTTACTTTGATGTAATTAGTGGAATTAGATTCCATTGAAATTGACATGATGATTCCTGGGGGATTTTGTCGAAAAGATTTTCCTTGATAGAGAACGACAGTAAAGAGTTTTTGCCGTTTAATCATATACTGCTAATTGACTTTCTTTGCCTCTTTTATTATATTTATTACCGCAAGAGAAAATTAAAACCTCACACTTTATTTAGAAAGTAGTATTCTAAATCAATATATAACAGTTTTTAATATATATATATTTGTATTTATTAAAATCAGTTAATGTGCTTAACCTGACAATTAACACTGCCTTTCTCTATTTTTTAAACAAGCATACCTAAATAACTTAAAACGTGAAAAAAAATATTGATTCTTATAAAATATTTCCACTTCAAAAATTTTTTTGGTAAAATTAATTAAATCCTTACCTCTCTTGCCGTACCAATTTCCTTCAATCATCAAAACAATTGCTAAAATAAGTGTTAAAGTAGAAACAAATGATGTCGTCCGCGTCATTTCGTGTGAATAGTCGTACCACCGTAAGCCTCTGTTTTGATCTGATGTGAGCGCGTGAGTGACAGTGAGTATTGCCGTGTAGGGATATCCAATATTATCATGAATTTTTAGTTTTATCTGCGATCACTTTCACATTATATAGGAATATATACATACTTTCCTCCTACTAATTTTTTCTTTTTTTTCGTTGTTATATCACGATTTTATTCTTGGGAGGATAAATGTAAAGTGGATAAAGGGGGGGGGGGGTTATATTTTGAAAATTAGAACTTGGTCATTCCTTGTCAATAAAAAAAAAATGTCAAACATACTGAATACTAAATATTTACTATATAACTGATTTAAAAGGGATATCACATGGAGGTTTGTTTTAAAAAGGTGCAAAAAGGAAAAATTTATTATTTTATGATACTGCAATTTTACAGTAAATGTTTTCATTGTAAAATTTAATTTTCTTTAATCTCCTTTCGATATCCTCATTTTTGAAAATGAATTTGTGCTGAAATAATATAAAAGTCAAACTG
>PRKT01000007.1:4344570-4388715 GCA_003671525.1 Saccostrea glomerata
GGATCAACATTGTCTCACAAAAATCGATGAGATATGAAAATTGAGAGATTCAGTACCCAGTTAATTAACTCTCCGTTTCTGCCTCCATGGCCTGGCTAGAGAAGCATCATGTATACCTACACATGAAGTGCTTCCAGATATTTATGAACTTGGCATAGTAACCGACTTGTAAATCATATTTCTACGTGTACTGAAATAATAATGATAACTAAATAATTCAAAATCAATAAATTACTGATCTTCTAGTTTGTGGAATACGGGTTAAAAATTGCATCCAATTTATATTGTTGAACTATTCAATCTCAAAATATTTTCATTGCACTTTCAATTTATAACCGCATTGTTTTTCTTTCAAAATTTTGCTAGTATCTGGCTTTTTAATGCACTTAGATAAGTTTCGTCTATGTTAACTGTAGAGAAGCAAATATTGCACATTAAAAAATGATAACTGAAACGTTATGCTTCAGATTTTGACATCTTTCCTCAATTATACTATATTAGATTTATGAAAAAATGTTAAGTAAGTAAGTGAGTACTAACCCTAACCTGTCAAACCTACCGTGTTCAATAATGGAATATATTTGCTAAAACAAGGTTATTAAAACGACCATAGAAATGATGAAATGCATTTGATTGAAGCATATTGAATGTTCAGACATTTGATACTAAAAGAAACGCACAAAGAAAATGTCTGTCCTTCAGAATCTTTACAATGGCTTAAAAACCATGCCAAACACAAACCAAACAACTGCTATTATCTCGACTGAATTTTTACACTGAAATTATCAACCTCAACAATATGAAAAATGAAAAACGTCGGTCAGCATTTGACTTATCGATGTATTCATCTAAACATAAGATCTTTTATTTTATATAAAAATTAGGTCTTCTTTCTCTATAATTTAAAGAAAATAATACATAAATGTATAGAAGATATATTTATTTAGAAATCAAGAGAGTGAAAATTGTCATAGGATATGCTTTCCCTCGACGATCTGGTGTATGGTAACCTTATACAATTAATGCTTTTTTTAGGTCAGTAAATGATTTAGCTATCTGAGGAGTACAAGATTCACCGAGCCCGAAGGGCGAGGTGAATATTGTACTTCGAAGATGGCTAAATCCTTGTATTGACCGCAAAACAGCAATAATTGTTTTATTATATGATTCACTGATAAAATGATACAGCTCATTACTTGTTTGCATCAGTTTAATTAAGTCCTAGCCAAATACAAGAGAGAAGCAGTAATAGATTGTAAATAAACCTTAACAGTCGTATCAATTTGAAGTTGTTGTTTTTTTTTATCAATTTTAGTTGCTATGATAAAATATAATGTCAGTCTTTTTCATAGGATAGGTTTTGAAAGGAAGGAGTATTATCAGGGAAAACTGACTGCCAATAAGTAAAAACTGGTGTTCAGTAAAAGTGTTGGAAGGGGTTTCCTGCATCCCCGCTTACCACACTCACCCGAATATATGTATTCGATTATGTTTTGTTCACATGAAAAAAAGTCATAGTCGTTTAAATAGCTTTCCAAAACAATTTGTATCAATTTGGAATTTTCCGATCTATTTTTAGATCAATGTAGAGGAAATAAATCCTTGTATTCACCTGGAACGTCACGTGCAGGTCAATACAACGTAGTATTTTTTAAACATAGTTGGATCTCAGCCAATCAGAGAGATGGAAATTATTCAATCATATGATAAATAGGGTTATATCTTTCTGTCATATAAATATCATAACATGCATATAACGATACCAATAACTGCCTTTTAATTGCCCTGTGTTTTATTGATTGTAGAGGACCTCACAACCTGACGTTTCTTATGAAGATTTGACAAAGGATTATCCGCGTTATCCTGATATACACGACATCTCGGGGCTTTCTGCCATTCCACAAGACGCGCTTATGGTAAGGTTTCAGTGCAATCCCATATTTGTATGATTTCAAGATACTATATCGGAGTACTCATGCATAAAAACACGAACCCAAATTAGGTGAATTATATGGATACAGGCTTGAAGAGCAATCCAAATACTGTTCTCTCCTGCGTTTTAACTTTAAACAATGAGGAAATGTTGCGGTGAAAATAAAATTTATGATAGATATAGAGTTCGGGCCAGCTTCTTGGTTTTTGGACTTTTTAAAATACCATTTTATAGTTTCAAGTTTGTTCAGGGATTTTGGGAATTTTGGTTGATAATCTTCTGCTCAGATATGGAACTAATATTCCAAAGATGTTGAATATGATATAGCTGTTATACACGTTTTGCATTCATAATTCAAATTTGTTCAGAAAAAAATGAGGAAGAAAGACATTTTGCAATGTAATTAATTGCAATGATAAGACTCTTTTTGTCTAGAATATTTGGATTTATACTTTTTTAGCTCAGTATGAATATGTATAATTTTGTTTGAATACACTTCAATAAAATGATACTGGTACATGTATTAATGATGAATACGGCTTATCTCTCCATGTTCTTTAAATTGTATGCAGTCACGTGGCAGAAAAACGTTGCTTATCATAGCTTTCATTTTTTTTTAAAGGATATCAGTGGATACATGAATCCGTGTCCGTATACGGTGTACCCCAATACACCTGTGCCCCAGGTTTTTAACCTGTTTAGAAGTATGGGTCTGCGGCACCTTCCAGTTGTTGATTACACAGGCCTTGTAAGTATGGAAGAGGGATAACAGTTTTACAATACATTGCTCCAACAAAATGTGTTTTTTAAAGATATTATTGAATAAAACATCGTTTGTTAAAATATGTGTAATGTAAAATAACATTCGACATGACTTCTCTCCATATTGTCCATAAATAGTAAAAAAAAAATTTTGCATATATATTTATATCATCTTTTTATTTTGAATGTGTACTTGGTGGAGAAACGTTTACTTATAAAAGTTTGTAAATAATAAGAAAACTACCATATCAAAAGTCTTATTCATTTCCATCGAGTAAATTCATGGTTTTGCATCATGACGTCATATCGCAATTTCTATGGTCGATACAATGACCTTGTCAGCAAATACAACTTATCATTAAGTCAAATGCTGACTGATGTTTTTTATACTTATTGTTAGACCATTAATTACACAATGGATAGTTGACGGATTTTTTCCATTATTTCCCGATCATGACAAAGCGCACACGGTGGGTGTGACCGGTCGGCAGGGGATGCTCTCTCCTTAATGGCACCTGATCCCACCTCCAATGTTTTGGAGGTCGGCGTTTGCTCTGCTCCTATTTTGTATTGTTTAATGGACTTCTGAGCTTGAGTACTGTTCGTTATCTCCATATATTTCATCAATTATTTTTTAAATGTTTATTTCTGTTAATAACACTGTAATTTAATTTAATTTCATCAAATTTACTAAGTGTCAATTGCCAATGGTCAGATTGAGGAAAAAATTTACATTGTATATTTCTATATTACTTATGATTCCTTATGCATTTAGTAGATATTATCGAGCTGATATTACTTCTACATTAAAGATGTGCTGTAATAACTCGGTCAGTGTTCAATAGAAACTGGTGGGAAGAAACCGTATCTGATTAAGGAACATGTTCCTTCCGTTTGGGATTGTCGTGGGGAACGATATTGAACATTTATCGTGAGATTTAAACGATTAACGTTTATATTATTAATGTTACATAAGTTAGTGGCGAAAATAATTCCGATGTTAATTTTTATTATTATCAATGAAAACAAAAAAGGAAAGGAAGTCTTTAGATAACACAGAGAGACAAGCGATTAGACTAAAACCATTTACTTAAAGCAGAAATGTCACCATTAATTTGATTTACAATTTTTTATTTAATAAGTTCTTAATTGGACTTAAATTCAAAGAGGTGGCATAGCAAATTATTGTAAATTCAAACAAATGTGAAACAGAGTGATGGTTTGTATTGTAGTGTCGTGATAAAGATTATATAATGGCATATAAAGGTACACAATTACAAATGTACGAGTTTATCGACTTATTCAGAAAAGGGATATCTATATTGAATTTATGTGGCATTAGTTTAATTGACAGAAGTGTTGTTCTGGAGAAGACGATTTCAAATACATCAAATCAAATAAAATACAAACATTTATGAAACAAAGTAGGAAATTTTATTCCATGCTGTATTTTTCTCTTTACCAATGTGATTAGTTTCTGAATTATGATTTACCCATAATAGCTGTTCATTTCTATGTCATGGCTTATATTTCTTTTAAGTCGTGTCCCTTTTGAATCACAAATTATACGATAAAACCTCAGAAATTTCCCTGACATATTTGTTCAAAATACTTCAAATTATAATCCCCTGAAGATAGGGTGGGTTCACAATAGGGTAAGCGTTTAACATGGGAATTTCAGGGAAAACATTTTCATAATACACTGAAATATGAAAGCAATATTGGGTAGGGCAGCTTCATGTTCATTCAAAGCAATTCCCCTGGGGTAAAAGGAAAGGCCATTGTAGGAGATAAAAGTTTTACATTATAGTATGCAGTTTTATCATAGAAAAAAATCTTTTTAGAGAAACAAGACGATTAAGTATATATCTAAATTTGTTCAAATCATGGTCTAGTATGGTTGGTTTGGGCCGAAAGGAGATTAAAGCTTTAACATGGCGTCAAAAAATCTATAAAATTCTAGAGAAGTACAACTTGTTTAACCACATATGCAAATGCAAGTTAAAAATTTGTCTCAAAAAAGTAAAAAAAAAAAATTATGTAATTCATTATTATAAAAACTATTTAAAAAGCGAAAGTGTCAAAATTCTTGAATTACATTTTTTTTAGAATTAAGTTGAAAAAATCGCTCTGCTCTAAATTTCATTATTTATTTAAGTTTGAAAAATTGAAAAAGCAATAAATTCAAATGGATAATACTAGTAGGTTGAAGCATGAGGCGTTGCTCACTTTTTCTTAAATGTATATTTTTTCGTATCACGATGTGAAGAAAATTCGATATGGTAAATAGAAAGATCAATAATTTTTTTATCCAAAAATAAAATTAAAAATATGAGGTATATATGAAAATAATATTTACTTTCATACCTAACTAATTTACATAAGAAAACATGAGGTGTTGCTTTTTAAATCATAATATTATATTGTTCTCTGTGCTTGTAAAATAAAATACATCCATCTACAAGAGTTTTATCTTCCCATTATCGTTCTTGAAAATGATTTAAGTGAAAACAAAATTAATTAACTGATATCCAAGATCAAAGTATCAGTATCATTAAGTCCCGATACATTTTTTTAGTCTGAAAATCAATTTTTTAGTAGAGAATTTATTTGTAGTATTGTTTTTAAAACGTAAACTTCATTTAAAAACGCTCCATGCGTTTTAAAACAAAAATTCGGAACTTTTATTAAGAGTTTACTGCTTATTATTGTCACCTATATGCAAAAAATAAATGAATGAAAGGAAGTTTTATATATATATTATATATGCGTCGACATTATATTTGATCAATTTCATCTCTCCATTACTTAGTATATTCATGTCAATTCATATTTCTTTTAGACCCTTGTGCCAAGACGAAGGTTATCACAAAAAATACCAATTTACCCACTCGTTCCTTGAAAATTTCTTTGAAATTGAATGAATCGTCGTGTCATCATCTTTAATCAAAGAATGGATATAGACGTTACAAAAGTTGTGAATAGGCGATTTTGCACTGTATTATATAGTTGGTTAAATTGCTCATAATTGTTGTTTATCTGCGCAGAAGTATGATATATGTGATTATTTTCTGATAGAAAATCAAATTAGAATGTAAGGAAACACTTGCGAAGCAACCAGACTAATTATAAGTCATCTAGAAAACACCATATAATTGACAAAGGTAATGAAGTCTTTCAAGTTAACTTTCTACCTTCGGAATAAGATCGTTATTATACATCTGACTTCGTGAAGAGGTCTATTAATTTTGATCAGGTTTTATATATGTATTGCACGTGTTTTGGGGGCCGTTGTGGATGAATTAGACATAGTTTGATTCATTTTGCCTTTAAAATAATGATTTAGTAATATGATGATAAAAACCTTCTATTAGCATATTCATTTACTTTGAGAAATAAATGCACGTAGTTTAATCATTGTAATAGTTAATTAATGCATTTATCGCTCTCACCATACTGAACTTAAGTATACAATGTGTAAATCAAGAACGAGTTACTACCGGTAGTAATCATGGATTTGTTTCCATTATACATTTTTAAAATTGCAAAGGTTTTGTTTCGAGAAGAATTAAGTTGTTCAGTTTATCAGTAAGTATACTATTACATTATCAATGGTTTATAATTTAATACCTTTCAAGGTTAAAGCATCGGAAGAAGATCGGTCGAAGGAAATAAACCTTTATATTTTGTTTATCTGATATTCTATCTCTTCAAAAAAAAATGATTCCTTCTAATTTCTGTCATTTTTTAAACGAAACATTTGTATGAGTAATTTTGTTACTTATTTTGTTTTAAAAGAGATATCTATTTTTTGAAGAGACGCATAGATTTCTAAAGAAAAAAATCTTATTGAAAAAATGATATCTTAAATATAAGTTACATTGCTCTTTAAAAAAGGATATGGAGATAACGAACATAATTCAGTATCAAAGCCAAGAAAACAATACAAAATAGGAGCAGAGCAAACACGGACCTACAAAACATTAGAGGTGGGATCAGGTGCCATGAAGAAGTGATGATCCCATGCCGACTGGTCACACCCGCCATGTGCTCCTTGTCATGATTGGGAAATAACGTAAAAATCCGTCTTCAATTCAGTGTATGAATAATGGACTAACAATTACATGTAGTATGAAAATCGTCAGGCAGCATTTGACTTAATGATGAATTGTAATTGCTGACAAGATCATTGAATCGACCATAGAACTTACGAAATGATGACTTAAAACGAGGCTGCTGATATTCTTGTTTCATCAACTTGTTTGTCGATAATTTACCTCGTTTTAGAAATTGATCATAGTCAACTTCATACGTAGAGCATGCGCTTGCGTATCGAATCAGCTGAGATATACCAGGTATTAACTTCGTATGCAGGTGATGAAGGAATATTAATTAATTTTTGATTTCTTACTAACTTTTCAACATATTGATTTCATACTAGTAATTTTTCTTTGAGAGATATCTTTTGCAACTAAAATATTTTTCTGTATCTTTTATTTACAAAAATGGTAAATTGGTTTTCCAAAGAGTAGACGAAAAATCTGAGGACGTCTTTAAATCTTTTATGACTAATTGAAAGTTGATAACATGTATTTCAAGTTGAAGATTCAGGATCTGACAAAGAAATTTCATGTTAGAAATTACATGTGCTCCTATTTTATTTACATTTGTTTTAATTTTAGTTGCTGGGAATAATAACACGTCACAACTTAACTCATGAGTACCTAGAAATGTGCAAAGAACAAAACGAAGAATCAACTAATGAACGATAACCTGTCAGAGTTCTTAGAACAAGCATTGTCTATCCTTAGTAATTACAACTAAATATCTGAACTCTTGAAAAAGTACATTGTATACAGATTGTACGTATTCAATATGTTGAACAAATAAACGCTCTTACCTTCTATGAAGTTAAGTGTTTCACAGTATAGTATAATTGTTTTTCTCAGTGTTGATATGTGCATATAAATTGCACTTCGTTTTACCTTTCCAGAAAATGTACTGAAAGCATTCAATTTTAGATTTTGAAAAATTTTAATTGTTCCGACTAGAAGATCGCTTTTTTATCTCATTCTACTAGATTATACCAAGAGATCTTCTGGGCATCAAACAGCCAAAGTCTTGTTGTAATAAGCATGTTATCCTTATCCATTTTATTGAAATTCATAGTTCAAGGGTCAGGGAATCTGGAGTTAGACTTGTAAATATAAAAATAATGCACAATTTCACATCCTTGGAATTTTGAAGCAAAGAAATTATCGCTAAACTGACATGAAAACTATTATTTTTGTCTTTCTGGGGCAGTTTTTTCATTCAATATTTGATCATTATTTTCTCTGAAACATTAGCTGAATAAAATTTATAATTCCCCTCTAGTTGTTCTTCATTTAAATGACTGTAAGTATCTTGTTCTTGTGGGAAAAACATAATGAATATGAAGTTCGTGAGTAAAGCTGCAAATTTAAATTTAAAAGAAATGTGTGCTCATGTCAAGAATAAAAGGAAGAGACGTAATCAATGTCCTAAAACAATTAAATAAAATAAACTTATCCTCAACATTGCAAAGTAAGTTCAGCACAGTTCTGAATTTTTAAGACAGTAAGCAAAGTTCAGTATCTATTGCAGAAGCATAACCAATTTTATATTGCAAAATGGCGAGATAATTTAAGATGGTCAAAGGAAAATTACAAAAATACGCCGTATAACAAGTATTTTACAGCAATATCAGCTGTATTTGAGAGAAATTAATTTTGCTGTTAAAATATGCCTTTATGATAAATCTGTATGTAATCTAAACCATTATCTTTTATAAGATTGATATAAAGAATTATTTCTGTTTTCAGAAGAAAGATTTCTTCAAAGGAATATATATAGTATCAATTGTATAAGAAATCAATATTGTACAGGACGACAATAATGTAATTTTGCTTCAATCAAAGAATATAAATAGTTCCTCTGTCTGAAATATAAAGAATAGAAGTTTATAAATGTCCAATTTTCTGTCATTTAAATAGTTAATTACAATATTGCAACAAAAATTTCCGACATCAAACTTGCAGCCCATATTGCTTTAACCAGCATTTAGAAATTCTGCACACAGCTGTAAATTATAAAAGTTCCTGACGACAAAATAGGTATTTCTCACGATTGCTGGAAAAATTAGGAAATTTATATGAAGAAGAGACTAGAAAAAATATTGGATAGGAATGAAAACGAGAGAAAATTGATAATAGACTAGCTGTTTGTTTTTGTTTTCAAATAGCGAACTTTCTGATGGAAACTACCTTTACTTTTTTCGCGTTGTAAATTTAGAATCATCACATTATTTACTTTCGATAGAGTGTTTTAAAATATTTTTGATAGATATTTTTACTCTGAAAAATGCAAATTAAACAAAATCATCTTTTGTAACAAAAAAAGTGTAAGAAGAAACATGAATGAACACAATGCAGTTTGCCACCTCGATACCTACCATAGAAGGAAACAAAATAATACAGAAACAAGATAAACTGCCGTTTTTTTTAATTCAAACTTAAAATTTTATAAAACAAAACATGAAATAGTTCACCACAATAATATCGATATTTATTGAAAGAATAAGTTCGACAATTCTTTTTTCACAAAGCATTGAGAGCAAGATAAGAATACATTATAAACAGAGTATTGCGTACTGGACATAATCATTTTCCACTTCTTATAGCTGTTTCTTTTTCTGTTGATAGCTCAAAAATCCCACCTGTCAAAAAAATATATATAAATGAATAATTATATCTGCTACAAATAACAATATCAAAGATCTATTGAAGATAATAATTTAAATTTACATATATTAATTATATGAAGCTTAAAACTGTGAAAAATGTATTTAAAACTTGCGTTAAATTTGTCGTGTTTTCTGCATTTTAAAGGTAAGCTTTTGGCATTATCAATCAGTATCTTTAAGAGAGTCAGGCAGCTTGAGTAGGGGAGTGATATCAAATGAATAGAGTTATCTTTCTTCCAGGAAGCCAGCTCCTCTTCCCTGCTGTAATGAACACAAACTGTTAGTATATCTCAAATTCTACACATTGTTCTGTGTCCATTCAATATCAACATGTTACTCATCAATATATTTTGACTGAAACATAATTTTTTCCTGTCATAAATTATTATTTTTAAAGTTATACTTTGATTTTTACAGATCTTATTTTGAAGCATGCAATTTTTTTCCTGATAAAAATCTTTATTTTCACGTAATACTATACTTGTTTTCAGGCGTCAAAAGAGCTCTGAATAAAACTTTTACAACTTCGACTGGATTGAGATTTTCTGCAGTTGTTGATTGAGAGCTTCCATAAAATATCATTAGCTTGGGGTCTATTATCCAAATCTACATGAAAAAAATGAAGAGAAATATCAGAAAAAACGTTTAATAGCTTCTATAAAGAAAATTATCAGAGCAAGTCATGCACAAGGATAATTTTAGATTGGAGAAAATAAAAATCCATCTTATTAACTTACCAAACAGTCAAACTCTTTCCCAACAGTTGATGAAGTAAGGTAAATTCTGAAGCTTGTATAAAGTCGGCTATTTTCCATAAGAAGATTTGCAAACATACCTTCCACTTCTCGGCCTCTGAACAGTAAAAAGCTTAGTATTAGAGTAAGTACACTTTTCAGTTGATGATAATCAATGACTCTAGTAGTTATATCAAATATACCGGGTATAACTGAATTATTAAAGTCAAAGACACAAGTAATTGAATACAAACCTATGTTGTATAACCTCCTTTTCACTTATCATTGGGTTATCCTCAGTAACAAAGTGCAGGGAACTCTTGAGGAATTTCAATACCTTCCCTCTACCCGTCATGCCTGTGAATGATCAAGGGAAATACAATATCTATACAAACTTAAAACGTTCAATATTACTTCATGGAATGAAAACGAAAAATTTAGAGTGTTATCAAATTACCATTTTCTTCTCTATTAACTTCACCAAGAAGATTTCTACATCGATTACAATGGATGAAGGCATCCTGGGTAACTTTCACATTTCCTTCTTGTATTTGATCCGACAAGATCATGAAGTAAGTCTCGGCTACAAAGCAGTCCTTTAATTTGGGTCTCAGTTTAATATCTGAGACTGCATTGTTTAGTTCACCAGCCTGTTCAGTGTGAGTACCGTGGTCGGTGTGAGGTGAGGAGTGGGAATGATTATGACAAAACCACATGTCAGAAAAGTCGGACCAGTTTTCAGAGGGTAGTGGCAGGACACGTAAAAAGTGACTGAAAATTAAGGAATAATTTGTAAAGCATTGTTATATGTACATCAATGAAAATTTACATTTACATTTAAATTTTACATGTAAAAAGGGTTTTGCTGTACTTTTTCATTTACGTTCTGTAATGAAAATTTGACATCAAATGCATTCAGATTCCCCATGCCTCTTTCATCACCATGATCATTTTGGTAAATGCACCCTATCACTTTTTTAAATGCACCTGATTCAATTACGTTTGAAAAAGTCAAAAAATCAATTTGGTAATATGACAAAAGCCCATTAAGTAAATCTAGCTAAGGGAATATATTGTAATACATTATGTACTAATGGTGGGATACTCACCAAGAATCTTTTAGAATCTTCTGTCCACATAACTTGCAATAACATCTATTCTGACTCGCTCTGATTTCTCGGACAAACTGTTCTTGTAAGGCGTTATTTCTCTGTTTCACTGTCAATAACTCATTGGTGGGTTTTACAACTTGCAATGTACATGAAATTTCTCCTTTTTTCTCGTACACTAAGTTTCTGCATGTTGATGGTTCAAACTTTAAATCTTTGAATTTGAACGTAACACATGATTCAGAATCTGATACACATATAACATTGTCTTCTACATTAATTTCAATTTCGCTGGGATACTTTTCAGAAAATCTGGAAAAAATGTATATTGATTGAATGACTATTCATTCATGAAAAAATACATGTATTTGAAAAATCTGGAATTATCAATTTTCTCTATAATTTCTTCAAAGAACTATCAAAACAAACATATTTTAGCAAAGGTATAAATAATTCATTAAACAATGATGAGGCGTGTAATGCGAGCACAATCCTTGCCATAAGAAAAGACATTTCTCAATTCTAAAAGTTCATGAAATATTTTTTTCTTCAAAAATTGTACTGTCAATATCATCTATTTATACATTTGCTTCCTTTATTTGAATGAATAAATTATTGTTAAATGATTTACTTTTTTACTCACGTTTTAAAGGTATGTGAAAAGAAAAAAAAATAGCACATGATTCTAACTCTCTCCAAAGTTCACGGTTAGGCGTAAGAATGAACACGTTAGCCGCTACGCTACGAAGTGTGTCAGTGGAATTGAATAAAAGAGTTTGTTGAGGCATATTATTTTCAGAAATTTCTGATTGGGTTCAGACTCTTCAGACATTTTTTGAAGCATGTAATATTTTTTACATTTACTTTTTCGTTATTTAAAACGTTAATGAAGAATGTAAATTGACCCATTCATGTTCAAAAATCATTTTTATAGTTCTAATACACCTGTTTTCGAATAAAAATGCTTAACTGTCGACTTTAAAAAAAGAGTTATTAGATTACATGTATCAATTAACAATTAACAAGTCGTTCAGTAAAATAAAAAAAAATCAAACGTGTTGAAGATGACGTTACTAAAAACATTATTTATAAAGTAAATTTAAACTTTCCCCTGAACTTCGAATTTTTTCAGAGTGGGGATTGTCGTTGCCTTGTACGCCCTCTTTCTTTTAAACAGTAGTATTCGTACGTAATTGTGTAATTTAAAAAGAAAAAGTAAAGCTTAAAAACCCTTTAGGTTCCCGATTAGAATGAAAAAGAAAACAATAGTTCAATTAGCCACTTTGCTCACAGATGTTTCGAAATGCATCAATCTCTACGCAGAGTTATCGTTCCAAGTATTGTAGCGAAGTCTGATTTCAACAAGAATTTTGTTGTCCCAACTTAGGCTTTATACTTATATACAGCCAACCATATAACACTTTTATTCCTATTAGACAAACCAGATTCTGCACTGCAAAGAAATGCTCATTTTATCATTTTGACAAATTATAGCTTGCCTTAATATTCTAGATAAATATGTTTTTTCTCTTGACTTTCCAAATAAACATCAATTAGTGTATATAGATCTCTTTAAAGTGGTCCAACCTTTCCCTATAGCACTGAAGAAAACAAAAATTGAGAACATACAGATAGAAGATGCACACAATTAAAATGTGTATTTTAGATCAAAATAGCTCACTTGAGCTTTGAGCTCAGATAAGCTAAAAACTATTCACTAAGGACCATATTATTGTTACCATGGCAATCATCTACAGTAATATTTATGACAATTATAGTAAACTATATCTAAAAAAATATATGCCCTTGACACTACATCAGTTGTTAGTAGATATTATATCCCCATGGGAACATACTATCAATAAGTTACTAATAATGTTTTCTCATTGAAGAAGAAAAGGAATCTAAATTTGCCATCTGAATATATGTTATAGACTCGAGTAGTGAGTGGGTCTAGATTCCATATAGATAAAAAATGAATCAACAACGTACAGTGTTACAGGTCTTAGTCATTCATTGAGGATGGTTATCTTGGATAACATTTGAAGTTGAACTTACTCTCAAACTGAAATTCCCACACCAGTCTCTGGGAATATTGTTTTTGATTATGTGATTATATGTGATTATATGAGTAATAAATGACCTCAGTAAATTTTATATTCATAGTTTATCCATTATAATAAACAATTTCTAAAAAGTCATTTGAGCTCAAAATAATTGCAAATAGGGGATCCAAGGTTTACATGTGAATATATTAGGAAATACATGCTATCTTTAGAGAAAACTTCTCATGGTGCTGGTCCATGATTAATCATACTAATAGATAAGTATTCCCAGGTAGTGCAAATTCAAATTTAATTTGTATAAAGTATAGTCCTTCAAGAGAGAATTGGGTCATAAAAGGGGATTAGAGTTACCAGTTTTACATGAATCACAATCTTTTTTAAAAAAAATTCAAGGTGTTTATTGTTGGGTCATGACTACATGTGGTCAAGAGCCCCATGGGTAGAGTATGAAAAGATTATAGGATGATTTTTTTCCCAAGGAATTAACTTGAAATTTAAAAGAATTTAAAAGTATTAGGGCCTCATTAAACATCATTCCAAAGTAGTGTGGGTTCAAATTTTGTATTCAAATTTTGAATCTTGGACGAGGATAATATTTTACAATGCATATACATGTACTAATATTAACAGAAAAAATTACATAATGATAAACTTTGCAAGAAGAGCAAGGCTTTGCTGGTTTTACAGAACATTCCATTTGTCATGTTTGTTGCATGGATCACTTTCAGTTAACACAACACTACTTCTTGTTAGGTTGGAGCCGCGCTATCAGATAAAAAATACTAAGTTCTGGTTCTAAACATTCTCCAGAATAATGCCATTCCAAGGTTTTTTCAAAATAAACAAACAGAGTTCGAAAAACTGATTTTTCTGGTCAAAATGTGTGGTTTCTGCCAATGTCTCTAAATAAATATTGCATTACCATATGTCATTATTGAAATAGTTTAATACCTTGATTTTGCTGAAGAAAAATAGATAAATACAACCATATCCTCTGAATTTATACGTCAATTTTTTATTATTTACTTCTGTGTGTGAGTGGTTTTTTTCCGAATAGTAAGCTGGGTTTTTTGAAAGATGGGTGGACATTGAAGAGAGAAAAAAACTTGGAATGGTCAAATAAGAAGAAGGCTTGCGAAGAGAAGTTGATGTAGGTGAAAGCCTGTCCACTTCTCTTAGTTCTCTAAAGAGAATACAGACTACAGAGTTTACCTTTGAGATGAAAGATAAATGTTTAAGTATCCCATTGTTTGTTTATATTCTGCAAAAAGCCTGACATCCCTACACTCCTGTAGTTCATCATCCATTGCTCCATCAGTAGTATATAACATCCAAGTTAATAAAGCGAGCAAAATTATACAGTTTATTAATGATGAAACACGCACGTTGGAAAAAATTTCATGCGATTTACAACAGGAACCATAAACTTTAAAAATCTTCTAAAACCGTTCTCGTTTAGTCCCGTGATATCCGGAATAAGTTCAGTTGGATCAGAGACGTATAAGAGAGGGTCTCTTATACGTCTCTGGTTGGATCTTGGATGCAACCCCTTTCTTTGTTAATAAATATATAAATGTAAAAAAGAAAAAAAAAACAGATATCACAGTACAAATTGAGGTATTTAGGAATATTTTGACAATTGTTTTAATACTGCATCCAAAGCATACTACGTTTTGCAATGTAATTAGAGTTAAACCTTTTTTGCGAACTATGATAATGAATTCTCAATTCGTATGATGATAGAGTATTATATAGATCTTAAACAGACTTTAGGTCTATGGAAATGATTGCAGCAAAGGAAATAAATATATTCATTACATCATTTTAATTATGAATTTTTGGTCCTTAAAAAGGGTGCTTACAGGAACGAAACATTTCAAACTTGACGATGAAAAAAAAATACTTTGCAACCTACGCATATCGAGGATAAATTGAAATAAGTATACGTAGTCAGTATCAGACCTTACTTACATTTCGTCTTCTACATTATTTCTAGATCAAATGATGCAAATTCGATTCTCAACAGATTAAATGTGATATCTACCAGTCTCTATTCGATTTTAAAATTCCATATCTAAATTGAACCAAAATTGAACTTAAATATTTAGGAATATATCAAGTACTACATAATTTTCCCTAGCAAAAATTGTTTTAAAATTCACGTAAGTCCGCAATGTAGGAATACCAAAATGTCATTGCTCAAAGCAAAGGTTTGAGTAATACCCGGTAATTGTTTGAAAAATTTTTGTCAATTAACAATGGTTACCGGGTATTTCCACTCTTATGTCGATACGATCCCACTGAGCTTGAGATAAAAGACACCACAGAGTCTGACGCATCTGTTTCATGTTTGGATATTTTACTTGAAATAGACGTTAGTGGTATAAATCTAACAACCAAGCTCTATTATAAACGTGATGACTTGAACTTTACAATCATCAACTTCCCTTACTTATACAGCAATATACTTCATCATCCACATATGGTGTTTATAGCCTATATCTAATACCCCAATCATACGACATGATTTGCATACATAAGTAAATTTATTATATGATTGAATAATTTCCATCTCTTTGATTGGCTGAGATCCAACTACTAGTATGTTAGAAAAATACTACGTTGTATTGACCTGCACGTGACGTTCCAGGTGAACACAAGGATTTATTTCCTCTACATTGATCTAAAAATAGATAGGGAAATTCCAAATTGATACAAATTGTTTTTAAACGACTATGACTTTTTTTTCATGTGAACAAAACATAAGCGAATATATATTTTCTTGTGAGGGTGGTAAGAGGGGATGCAGCGACCCCCCCCCTCCAACACTTTTACTGAACAACAATTTTTACTTTTTGGCAGTCAGTTTTCCCTGATAATACTCCTTCATTTCAACATCTATCTCATAAAAAAGACTGACATTAAATATTTTTTCATGGCAACTAAAATTGATAAAAACATTTCAAATTGATACGACTGGTAAGGTTTATTTACATTTTAACTCTGCTTCTCTCTTGTATTTCGCTAGGAATTAATTAAATGCTGTATCTCTTTGTCAGTGAATCATATAATAAAACAATTATTGCTGTTTTTCTGGTCAATACAATGATTTAGCAATCTTCGAGGTAAAATATTCACCTTGCCCTTCGGGCTCGTTGAATAGTGTACTCCTCAGATGGCTAAATCATTGTATTAACCTTAAAAAATCAGCAATAACTGAATATTACTCACATGTGCAATTTTTGTCGTATGAACTGATTTACTCATATGCAAATTCTGCACAGTTGAGAGTAAATTTACACCTAGTCAGGACTAGGTGCAAATTAACTTTTGCATACACTTTGTAGCAAATTATTAGTTCATGTGTGTAAATTTTGTCGTATGAACACGCAGCTTTACCTATGTACTGTAAAATCACTAATTTTCATTGGGGTTTAATTTTCGCTGTTTTCGAGGTGTGAAGAGACCCAAGAATTTATGACCACCACGAAATGAAAAATTTCATATACATCAATACTACTAAACAGTGTCCAACTACGAAATCAAATCTAGAATTTTTTCTTCACATCTCGAAAAATTGACCCCACGAAAATATGTGATTTCACAGTATGTATTTTGTTTTGTTTATTGCATAAATCTCCATTTTAAGTGTAGTTTCGGTTGTGTATGCATTGGCGTGTAAAATATCAGTCAGTAAACATGGTGACTAGAAGTCTAAACAAGCAGACATGATCTCCATCGAGACAATTTTTTGAATTTGCAAAAAACGAGGCGAGGGCATCTTGCACCCTTTCTGGCAAACCTATGTTCATGTATTTAAAGATATAGCTGTGGTCGCAATCACGTGCCCTGTTGGATCATTAAGTAGGTCATTACTATTCAAGTAGTCTCCTTGGGAATGCTCGGGAGCTTTGATAGGAACATGCATTCTATCAATCGCTCGGGCCCCATTACCTTTTACCTTATGATGACTATTTTCTACCTTTCTCTGTTTTTAATTCAGCCAAGCTACTCACATATAAGTTAATGTTACAGGACAGGAATAAACTCGTTGAATTAGTAAGCATTCTTAAGTATCCCTCTGGGCACCTGATTCCAACATGAATGTCCAGGGGTTCGTGTCAATTACCTATTCACATACATGTACTTGTATTCTTCAAAGATGTTTTAGTTAGATCACTGTTAGTTTTCTTTATCCTATTCATTCTCCTGGAAAATGCATAATTATAATATTCAAGCAGATATTTGATAATGGCCGCGCACACTTGATGTACAGTACCTCAGATCTCCCAACACCAAAAGATTCCAATCGTCCCATATTTCTGATCTTCATGAAGACGTGACCAGTAGATGGCAACAGTCACCTTTTTCTTAACACTCAACGTCTCTTCTACAGGCTCTAAGACCAAGACCAAAACATTATTTTAACATTAAACAAACATTTTAATAAATTTTCCCTCTTCTTGTATAAATTCTTACACCATCCTTTGTCCTCAAAGTTATTAAGTTCGTATAAATCAGTGGATCGGATCCCCCTAGTTTCTTTGAGGAACATTCAAAAGTTAGTCTTATACCAAACAGTAAGGAAATACCCTTTTTCTATAAAAATTGATAATTACTCTGAATCTATCCATATCCTTCTTTTATATGAAAATATGAGGATTTACTAACAGTGCATAAATCGCGTCTGAACGCATAGTAAATTAACTTTTACTAACGTGTGTAGATTTACTTATGTGTAAATTTGCACATACATGTATAAGCAAATTTTCATCGTATGAATGGGGTATAAGTTGATTCGATACGCATCAAGGGCATGCTCTACGTATGAAAATTTCTAAAACGAGGTAAATTATTGACAAACAAGTTGATGAAACAAGAATATCAGCAGTCTCGTTTAAAGTCATCATTTGCAAGTTCTATAGTCGATACGATGACCTTGTCAGCAAATGCAATTTGTCATTGAGTCAAATGCTGACTGGCGTTTTTCATACAAATTGCAAGTCCTTTTATTTAAACAATGAATTGACGACGGATTTTCCGTTATTTCCCGATCATGACAAGGAGCACAACACAGGACAAAACAGGGGATACTCACTCCTTCATGGCACATGATCCCACCTCTGATGTTTTGGAGGAGGTCCGTGTTTGCTCTGTTCCTAATTTGTATTGTTTTATGGACTTTTGATTTTGAATACTGCTCGTTATCTCAATGTGTTTCATTTGAAAAAAAATCAACTACCACAGACTGCAATATTTGTTAAATCTGAAAAAAATAAACATTCCTCGACTTGGTCTATCAAACAAAATTTTTCTACCACTGCATGATGCTTACAGAAACTGGTAAAAATATCTCACGCCATTTATTTCTTCAGAAAAATAACACTACATAATTATGACGTTATGACGTCAACTTGGCGTTCTTAAATTTCAACGTAATGATTTTGATACAGTGCAAAAATACTGAACAGCAAAGTTAGACTATCTTTTACGCTTTTGTGTTCTTCAGTGTCCTATTCTTAGAACTTGAAATTTGAACTTCGAATTTGAAATTTGAACTTAAAATTTCTAATTTAACTCTCAAAAACTGGGAATATTTTTGGTCATTTCTATTGCAGAATTTATTAGAAAATGATTTTTTAAAGTATGAATTCATATCACCCTATCCCAACTTTCTTATTAACTACATCCTTATGTCGAGGGTTCGAATCCCACTTTATCTTTGAAGAAATGGAATGGTTTTTGCCTACATCCTATATCGTGGATGTCGGCGAAAGCCTGTCCTTTTTCTTCGAAGAGAATATGGGACGTGGAGACCGACCCTTCGGATGAGACCGTATAAACCGAGGTCCTGTTTCGCACTAAGTGCTGGCACGAAAAAAATCCCTGCCTGCTGAATGGCCGTATAAAGTGCAGAATAGAGAACAAAATTCGCAGGTCTCCATTGGCAAGTGGTGACGTCTCGATAGGAGTAAAGTATTTTCGAGAGGGACGTTAAATAACAATCAATCAATGCATCATAATCTATTTTGAAATTATTTAGATGTTTGTACATGGATATTTGTTGAATTAAAACACAAGAATACATACGAGTATGTACTGCGAAATCTTGTGTGAATCATTATATTATAAATTACAAACTTTGAAAGTACTCTCTTACATATAATTTAGCATCATTTTTGCCACAAGTTCAAAGTACCTCTTAATGTGACGTCTATTAGTAGTAAAAGTACTATCTTTAGTACTAGAATTAGAGTGTAGATTCAAAGGTACAGAAATCTCGATCCAATACTTTTTTTTACATACAGATTTGTTGGATAATGCATTAAATTAAAAAAGCAAGAAGTCACGATTTCATTTTGGAATATGATAGTTCGGATTCCTAATGATTTAATACTACAATGGGAAAAGAAAAGCGGTAATCATTACAAAAATATACAATTATTCTCATCTTCTATTCCAGGATCAAGGACAAAAATATGTTGTTGTCTTTTTAATAGCACAATAATACATTATTTTTAATTACAAAACACATAGCTTTGGGTTTTTCAGATTTTGGTAGTTATGTTTCTCTCCGATCGGACATTCTTTGAATAATGTGAGGATCGGAGATTTGCAGTAAATCTAGAGAAGAGGGATTGCACTGGTACGTGCCACCTTTGAGTTGCTCCAGTTTCCAAGGAAACTTCAAACACTTGCTCCGGTGTTGCAGAAAGTCTTTGAGAAGAAGCTTGTGTTTCTTTGCTTTTCGAATTGATATCAAAAGTCACATTTTTGTTTTTATGCTCTTCACTACGTGTTTTTCCTGGCATTCGACTGACCCAAACGTGATCGTCATTGTTTTCGGGAATATTGTTTTTGATGGGAGGCGGTATGTGCTTTTGACGACGACGTGACAATCTTTCCACAACTGCTCTGTTTGTTTCCGTGTCCGCTAGATTTCTCTCTACCAACAACCGCCGAATTTTACATTCTTGTTCTAACTCTACACCCCTCTCAACCAGTTCTTCCATGGCACGATTTCCTTTTGCCTCGTTGTAGTTTTTCTGGCGATCCAGAATTTTGCACAAAAGTGATAGGCGTTGCTCTTGTTGCTCGTTTAATTTCATAGCTCGTCTCCGGGTTTCAAAGTCCAGCTTCCACAAAGCATTCCTAGCAGAGCCTTTTCCACATGGCATTAATTTGTTTTCTAAAACAATTCTTTTATTTAATGTTTGTGGCATAATTTTACACGGTAGTTTCCTCTGTCAGAAAATAAAAATATTCTTTTTTAAGACTCACTGTTGCACTATTCGCGTATAAAAAATTCTAATTGCACACAAAATAAGTGGTATCCAAATAGTTGATTATTATATCAAAATAATACAAAATTTTAAACTTGAAACATAAAACAGTCCGATAGAAAGAACTGCACATTTATATCTTAATCATGAAGCGATATTCTGGTCTTTCTGTTTCCATTATTCCAGATCTGTTGAACAAATGAATTGTCGCCAGACTGAGATTTGTAAAGTACAACTCAATTACACGACTTAAAGCCAGGTTTCTACACAATGTGTCTTTTTAAAAATGTTTTTAATGTTTGTTTACACTAGTAAACTTTCTATTGTCAATATTTAAACATCTAAGTTCAATATTTACCGTAAGAGAAGCAGAAAGTTAAAGAATGGAATACAACGCGAACCAGTTTCGCTTTGAAAAGATATATAACTTATTAGATAATTGTTCCATGGTGCATTGTAAAGCACACTTCCGGTCTACAAGATGGTGGACCAGTCTTTTCACAGTCTCACACTTACAATTTGATTTAAAACCATTAAACAAACATATATGGAAAATGATTTGCTTTGTTTCTTATTTGTTTAACATATCTATCCTTGCATTTTCAGAGCTTTCTTATGTGTGGGAAACTTGGGATATGCAGAATAAATGTATTTAATTTCTTAAAAAAGGAAATTTTTATGTATGTTGCTTTTAGTACATTTTTTAAAAAAAATATTACAGCAAGACGTAAGTCAGGCTTATTAAGGCCATGGAGAACAATTAAGCATGAAGCTTATTGCAAAAAACAGCAACCTTAAAATCAGAAATGAGCTTTGGATACGATACTTCCCTGGTTTCATATATTCGCAGAAAATGCCAACAACACTTTATTGCACATGATGGGTACAGTAACCAATAAAAGAATTTTGTTAGGAAAAAAGAAGCATATAATATTCAGAAGCATTAGTGGCTTTAAAAAATCATTATAGTTTTATTGTAAAATTTTCAAGAATACTACTTTATAGTTTTTCAAATTTTCTCTATCTGTGGTTCACAATGTATCGACACTGGTAGTAAAAATAGCTATTCCGTCCCCCATAAGTACTGCAATACAACTGGCATTTATCGCCTATCGATAGACCTCCGTTTTCATGACTGCTACAGAGGTTGCATATCCCCCTGCACACAGGACGTTCAAAAGACTTTTTCCTGTATGCCATGACTCCAAAGTTTGTCGTATGACTGCCTTCGCTTCGTCGTTTCTCTGCAGCAAAGATTAACGAACTCTCAATTTTTTTCCTGGCAAGCTCTATTTTGAGTTTATCAGAAGTTCTCCATATATCAGCTGACGTCACAATGATGTGGATAACAAATAGAAAGAAACAAATACAGATAGTCTTCATCCTGGAATAAAAAATAAGGTAGTTATCTACATTGTTAGGAATAACTGGCTGCCATGATATCAAAATAGTACATGTTCTTGTAGGTATATATACTTGTTGTACATGAGGTGATTTCATTTCAATATTCTTTCGAAAGGAATATTCTATATCTACATTATCAATAACGATACTTTTATTGATTGCATAGGCTCGAGGGCAACATGCGTTTTGTAAGACCCAAGAACCAAACTGTTGCAAATAGTTTGGTTCGAGAGGTCGACAAAACAAACAGAAATATTCGTTTGACTGAACTGCAGTACTGACGAACTGCAGTGCATATAAGATACGATACGAATGCTTATTATAATTAATATACGAATGCATATAAGATATAGTTGACCCCGCCCACCCTGTGACGTCAGCTGTCGACTGGTCCAACATCTCACTTTGCGTTCAAACATATATTTTTTAATGGCCGCTCAGTAAAGCATTGAAAATAATATATCTGACTTATTTTAGAATAATGAAGGACACATTTTTAAAGTTATAACAATAATCAATGCTGAGCAGTATTCATTTCTGCCAGATGATGCTACTTTAAAGGAACATGGACACAGTTTCAACTGAACTTTTTAAACCAATTTCAATGCTTACAATTCCTAACTAAGGCATCATGTCATGATCTGCAAATATTTGAACATCATTATTGTTGATTAACAAACGAGATACGGGACTTAAAGTTATTCAAAATGTAATCAAGGCTCATGCCTTGTTTTTGTTTACATGTAAAAAATATCTTATTCATGTAAAAAAAAAAAAATCAGCAAATCACTACAACTGTCTTACGGTATTTAGAATTAACTTCTCTATTGAAATTATCTGCTTTGAATGAACATATATTAGTATATTAATCTACGTAAACAAAACATGACACAGACCTTGTTTACATAACACAGGCTAAATCTGTCTTTATCTCGACAACTGAAGTTCAACTTTTTGATGATCATTGGAGAGACCTAAAGTTAAATATTTGTAAAAGTGGGGGAAAAAATTGAAATTTTTTAGCTGAAACTGTTTCCATGCCCCTTTAAGCTGTGTACGTGTGCTTAAATGATGGTTGAAATTTAAGTTTAGGTAGCGTTGAGGAGGATATGACATGGGTTTTTTTCACCAGCTTATGTTTGTCATGACCTTGAAGAAAAGTTTCATGAGCGAGGGTTCTAATGTTTGACCTGCTCTGTGAAACATAAAGTCGAGTACATACTAACTGATCAAGATTGCGATTCCTAAGTACTATTAAAAGGATACCGATAAAACAGAGAAACGTAAATGTGTTCTTGACTCCAACTGTTTGTAAGCTCCTTGAGCAGATCATGGTCAACAACAGTAGGAATAACCTAGATGCAAACAACATCCTGCAGGATGCACAGCACGGATTTCAAAACACATCGCTACTTTGTTAGCCAGCTATAGGAACTGACTAGCCAACAGACAAGGACAAACATGCATCCTCCTATTTGTTAATGGTTGCACTTTATGAAAAGTCACAAAAGAGGGGGGTACTATAGAACTAAAAAAAAGATGGGATTTTATGAGCTTTATAGATGAGAAAAAAGACGACAAGGAACTTCATCCTGATGACGTATCTATGGTATTCGAAATATTGGTGTTCGACAAAATGGTGTTCAGCTGTACCTTAAGGAGCGACATGGTCAAACTAATTCTGATATAGTGTGGGATAGAGTGCGACAGTTTAATAACATCTCACCAATCATCCTGTCTTATTCTTTTCAGTGTTCAAACAGCAGAATGTTAGTTTATCTGAAGTTCCTCTGATGACATATCACACAGCATAATTGATCACACCCATTCGTAGAAAGATTTGAGGAAAACTTAGCCGCATCCATCATATCTGAATTTTTCTTGATATGCCCGAATCGATAGATCCGGGTATCGATCCGGGGCGTATATTGTTTTGTCCTGTCTGTCTGTCGTCAACTTTAACCTCTGCCATAACTTTTTAAACCTGAGAGATAGATACTTTATATTTGGTATGCACACACCCCTAATTAAGTTCTTTTTCAAATAATTCAAGGTCAATGACCTTGTGACCTTGACTGTGACCAAATGCTAAAAATAGCTTTTTCGATCTTTCGCTGACTTTTGAACCATAGGAGATAGATACGTCATATTTGGTATGCATACTACACAAATTAAGCCCTTTTCAAATTATTTCAAGGTTAATGACCTTGTGACCTCTATGCTATGAATACCTTTTTCGAACTTTGTTGCCGTCGGGCGCATAGAGTTTCAAAAACACATCTTGTTTCTATCGGACCCTCCAGTAGCACGTGGCAGTATGATATACATTTGATTGGTACTTTATCAACAGAGTTAAAATAAACCTATTATTAGCAAACACCTTTAAAAATATTTGAAAATTTCGAGATATTGCATGTAGGAAGAAATAAAAAACGTACATGTATACAGTAACAGTGATGCAGTCACGATACTAGCATTTGTAACTCCAGTTAGCTGTAATAAGAGAAATCTGAAGCGGGGATGTTTTTATTAGGTGACATACTTATAATATTGGAGAAACGAACCTCCAAGTATAGACAAAATGACAAAGCAAAATTCTCAAACAAAGTTTTGCAAGATGTATCGAATGTTTTAATAGACATGGCCGAAATCATAACATGCTCGGAAAGATCTTGTCACAGGCAATACACATGTTTTATATAAAAGCCCTATCTCTTCTCATTCAAAAGTTTTGGCCAATTTAGAGTAATATATGTTTGAAATAGAGCATATTTCAAGGTCAAGGCCATGAGGTAAAAAATCATAGTGTATTTAGTGTATCTCTTCCCGTTAAAAAGATAGAAATGGTCAACTCAAATTTGTTTTTCATTTTTAGAAAAATAGGTTACACTTCAAGGTGAAGGTCATAGGGTCAAAAATCAAAGTGCATTTAGAAAGGTCTTCTCACGGGTAATATGCATCTTTAATATGAAAGCCCTATCTCTTCCCATTCAAAATGTATGACCATGGTTAACGTTTGTGAAAAGTAGGTCAAACTTTAAGGTGACGGGGTCAAAAATAATGTATTTAAAAAGGTCTTGTCACAGCTAATATACATGTGTAATATGAAAGCCCTATTTCTTCTCATTCAAAAGATATGACCAAGGTTAACGTTTTAGAAAAGTAGGTCAAATCAAGGTCATGAGGTCAAAAATCAAAGTGTATTAAGGAAGATCTTGCCACAGGCAATACACACATTTCATATGAAAGCCCTATCTCTTCTCATTCAAAAGTTGTTGTCAATTCAAAGTTATGTCTATCTTTTTTTTTAAGTAGGTCAAACTTCAAGGTCACGGGGTAAAATATCCTTGTGAATTTAAAAAGGTCTTGTCACAGGTAATATACATGAGTAATAAGAAAGCCCTATCTCTTCTTATTCAAAAGATATGACTATGGGTAAAGTTTTTGTGACGGGCGGACAGATTGACAGACGGATAGAGGGACAGACAAATGAGATTTAATGCCCCCTCGCTTTCGTGAGAGTAGGGGACAAGAAAACGGCCAAGTAGTACACATCACATAGGTGTAGTTCTCAAAAAAGTTTTTGCTCAATAAGGATTTTCTTCCTTGAAAACAATAAACATCTTCAAAAGCATCTTCGTGGTCATTATTTCATACTTTTAACAATTTTTGCAATATATACACGCATATTAAAAATGTGACCAAAGTGATTATGCGCGTCTTGTAGTGTGCATTCTTAGATCTATGTATCACCCATGCATGTTTAGTCAGTTCTTTGTTTAACGTCCCTCTTGAGAATTTTTCAATCAAATGGAGACGCCACCACTCGCCAGTTATGAGAGAGCCGTAAATTTTGTTTTATACACGACAATCAGGGCCATTGAGCAGTGAGGAATCTTTTTGTGTTAACAACTACTGTCTTAGCAGAGAAATTCACTTTTAATGTAAGCATGGTCACCATACTGAGCGGAAAACTGTTTATGAATGATCTCTGCCAAGAAAATGAAAATAACAGCGTATGTGAAAACTGTGCTTTCTACATAAATCGCCGAAGAACTCATATTTAAAATATGATTTTATATGTAGAGAAAAAGTTATCTTTCATGCTGTATACTTTTCAGATGGATATTTTTTAACTCAGAAGAAAAAGAGGAGAGATTTATTTGAATATAACAGTCAATCTGGCCGATTGAAATATTGGGGGACACCAAAAAATATCGATGTCATGTACCACATGATATCTGAAAATGCTAAATTTACATGGAAAGACAGGCGCGTAGCCAGGCGTACGTTTGAACGCACAAACGTCCACGTCATTTTTCAAAAAAAATAAAATAAAAAAAAAACATTTAAAAAAGCGGAAAGTCCCTACATTGCGAATTTCATGTTTTATAAAGCAAACGAAATCAAACTGCTAATAATTATATACAAGATAATACCTAATAAGAATTTATTGGTTTGAATTTGCAATTAATTGTGTGTCCGAAGTTGTTGCATAATATACAATCCGATAAAAATAATATCTTTTATTCGCCCAGGAAGCGATCATCAACATTTCGGATGGAATCAAAGATACCGGTATTATTTTGAATCAAATTGTATTATTTGTGCATTAATGATTTAATTTTTAAAGGGTTTTAAAAGTACTATTACTAGTATCTATTTATTACAGTGTTCTTCTCAGGTTTCATGCATTTCGCTTGGCCCAGTCAATCAAAATTGACGTAGGATCGGGATTTAAACATTTTCTGTCTAACTCATATATATTTTTTTTCATTTAAATACCTTAAGGTCAAGATCTAGTAAATGAAATGTGCCTAAAGTAAAGGTATATGTAAGAAATTGTATCCAGATTGCCTACAGTCTTTCAGAAAACAGTAATCTGTATGTTCTTGGCCTTTTCTTAAATGTCAAATTTGATATAGGTATCGGGATTACATTTCATGTGATTTCAAATTGAATTCCATATATAGTAAATATATAGTGATTAGACTACCAGATTTAAGTAATTTGTTCTGCAGCTGCTCTGAATCCTCCTTGATGCAGTAAATAATTTATTGTTTTAAGTAAAACAATTAAATATAGCAATTTAAAAATATTTTAGTAATAGCTAGTAATTAGTGGTAAACTGTAAGTAAAAACCAAGTAATATGTTATTACTTACATATATACACAAATTTAAGTAAATAAAGATTACTAAGTAAAACTTTTTTAGAGTGTAAAAATACTTTATTTTCTTCATAGTTCTATTAGCCGTGAAGTACGGGGAAAAGAAAGTTGGAAGTGATTATGACGTCATAATGGATCTAGCACCACACACCTGCCGTGCATGTACTCATTGTCCATGATGGGGAAATAACATAAAGCCCAAATCAATGGCTTTTTACGCTCATTTTCTTAATAGTGATACAACCTGTTTTAGAATACACAGTAATACATACATACCTCTTATTCTAAACTCTGTGAGCAATGAGCTCACTAAATGATACCCTCCGCCTCCCATATGATTAGATAATGGACAGGCGCGTAGTATCGTTTTCGACAGTGGGGGGTGGGGCAACCAGATAATTTTTTTTTTATTTTACACTACCTGTAAAGTTGACAAGCAAAATAACAAAAAGAGGGAAATTGGCCAAACTTGAAAATCGGTGGCAATTCTCCAATACTCATTATGCCAATAGACTTGAAGGTTTTCTTTTTATGGTGATAGTTGATTTATGAAAAAAAAGATGCTATAGAAAGAAATCTTTTTATTCCTAGTTGCAACACTAATTTTATTCACTCTGTTAGAGATATGACTTTCCGAAAATGAGCAGCTGTTAGCATTCCTATGTAAAAGTGCCATGAACATGAATACAAAATTCCATGATCCTAATCCAGTGGAAAAGTAGATTTAAGGTTTTAACATATTCACACTTTTTCTTCACTGTTAGGTGCTAGTCAAGTTGTGTTGAGACCTAAGTCCACTGAAGAAGTATCGGCCATATTGAAGTACTGCAATGAGAGGAAGCTGGCAGTTGTACCCCAGGGAGGGAACACTGGTCTTGTTGGTGGAAGTGTACCTGTGTTTGATGAAATCGTGATCTCCACACAACTGATGAATAAGATCATCAGCCTTGATGAAATATCAGGTTTATTATAACATGTTTTAAAATATAATTTAAGAATTTTTACATGCCCACTGGCAAATTTACCAGGTCCCGGGCATCGGGCTCCCAGGTTATTTCGAAGACTGCAAAGTGCTAAGGCCTGGCAATTTAGCTTCATTGTAAGCTTAATTTGTTACATCCATTAAGAATACAACCTGTTGAAAATGAGATCTTTCAAGGTGTAGAAAGTGCATACTACATTGTCAGGACATAAGTCCTGACAATGATTATTTAGATGAAGAATATACAAATGACATAATATATGTAAAATTTAATGATTTATGCTCTGAGCTCTTTGCATGCATGTACAACCATTGCATTTACATTCTCAGGGACATTGGTTTGCCAGTCTGGATGTGTACTAGCTACAATAGAAGACTATTTATCCAACTATAATCTTACCATTCCTGTTGATCTCGGTGCCAAAGGAAGCTGCCATATTGGAGGCAATGTAGCGACCAATGCTGGAGGGATAAGACTACTAAGATATGGGTCATTACATGGCAATGTCTTGGGACTGGAAGCAGTGAGTACTTAAAAATTTACTCTACTGACCACTTAAGGCAATGTATAATCAGGTTCTCATTTTAGTCAAAGACAGAGAAAAAATTTTAATCATAAAAACTTTTGAATCAGTGAAGTAAACAATCATGACAGTTAATTTTAAAATTCTTGGAATTATTTGTTATTTGTGATTTTTGAAAATCTGCCTTTCAAAGGAATAGGAATCATGCACTTGAGTAATTACCTTTGCTTGGAAGCAAACTTCTTAGTTTTGTATTGCCATCTAAATACATGGACATTTGCACCGCACTGCTAGAAATTTTACATGAAATACTATAAACCAGGAAAACTTGAACTTTGATTATTTGTTCAATATAGGTTTTGGCGAGTGGTGAAGTGGTTGACTGTCTCTCTACCCTGCGGAAGGATAACACAGGATATGACCTTAAGCAGTTGTTTGTTGGATCAGAGGGAACTCTGGGAATTATCACAGCTGTGTCCCTCAATTGTCCTCAGAAATCTCAAGCTGTCTCTGTAGCGTTTCTAGGTACCAATGTACTCTTCAAGACTTTTATTTTTAATACAACCTCTCACCCCTCCCCTTTGCATGCATATCTTCATCATAAATGTTTGCTTACATACAGAGACAAGATCTGACAGAAGAGAAATGAATGTGTTCTGATATTATTCCAAGATGCACTAGATTTTGAAGTTCTGAGAAATATTTTTTGGACTCATTCTTAGTGTCATAATACACTGTACTTCTTATACATTTGTATAATATTTTCTATTAATCACAAAATAATTTATTAAGTTCCCAAAAATATTTTGAACCATCAATTTTTTTGACAAAGATAAATGATATCTACATGTAAATATATCTTATTTCTCTCTGTAGGATGTGAATCCTTTCAAACAGTGTTGAACATATTCAAAGAGAGCAGGCATCAACTTGGGGAGGTTTTATCAGCATTTGAATTCCTGGACTCTCAGTCTATGACTGTAGCCAAAGAGAACCTGAAACTGAACAGTCCAATCGAAGACTTCCCTTTCTATGTCTTGATTGAAACATCGGGATCCAATGGAAAGCATGATGAAGAAAAACTCAATCAGTTTCTAGAGAATGTCATGAGTTCTGGTCTAGTTCAGGATGGCACAGTGACTACAGAACCCACAAAAATTCAAGTGAGTATATTTCATGAGAAGATTATTTTATTTGTGTGAGATGGGATCTCCTTTAGGCCATAGAAAGTTGTGTATTCGTTACAAAATCTTCTCAAGATATTGTTTGGTGAAAAAAAATTATTATATAGACAGAAATACAGACAGACAGATAGACAGACAGACCTTTAATTAATTCAGTGAAAGTGTGGGACAAAAAGGACAAAGCCACTTTAGTATTTATACTTACAGAATATCTGGTCTTTGAGAGAGAGACTCGCAGAGGGACTATTGCATGATGGATATTGCTATAAGTATGATGTATCTCTACCCCTCCCTTCATTCTATAATTTGGTAGAAGCAATGAGAGAGAGGCTGGGTACCATGGTAACCAGGGTCGTAGGTTACGGACATGTTGGTGATGGTAAGGGTGAAAATTTGCATAATTGATTAACAATTTTAATATATCAAAGTTTTCAAAACTAATCTGACTGGAAATTATTTTATCAACAAGATTTTCTCCATAAGCATTGCACTTATAATTGTAAAATGTCAAAGATATCAAAGTAATGGAACTACCTGGTTTATATTTCAGGAAATCTTCATTTGAATGTGACCTCACCTGAATACAGTAAAGAAGTGATGGCTAGGATAGAACCATATTTATACGACTGGGTTGCAGACAAAAAAGGCAGCATCAGTGCAGAGCATGGTCTGGGATTCAAGAAAAGAGACTTTATATATCACAGCAAATCTAAGTCAGCAGTTGTCTTAATGAAAGAAATTAAAAAGACTTTTGACTCAAATATGATTTTAAACCCCTATAAAGTATTACCAGACTTTTGAAATTAATGGTAACTTACAATTGAATTGCATTCATCATTGCTTTACCATGTCTGTGATTATTTTTGCCATAATTGTATTTTTGTTTGTAAAATCATTAAGATGCTTTTGTAATATTATTTGTTATAATAAATGAACGAACCTGCAAGCAGTTTTCCATATACATGTAAGAATATGAATTATATGTGCATTTCATCACTTGTGTCAGTTTTGGATACTTTGGTAGTAGTTTTCAGTGCAACTCTTTCTGTATCGTTTAAGGAATGAATGTAATAGCACACCAAGTTAAATATATATCCTGGGTTGGGCAGTTTACGCTTTGTAAATCGAGAATTCACGGTTTATGAAAAAAAAGATTAAAATTTCTCCAACCCAGGTTATGCCAGTATAACTTGGGTTGTTATTTAATTCATTCCTTCTAATTTAATTTTCACTCATTAAGTACAGAAAAAAGACAAATTCTCTCTTAAAAATTTCTTCAATAAATAGGCCTATTTTAAACGTTACATCTATGGCACGCCAAATTCACAAAAATGAGATAAACCTAGTTTCACATTTGATAAACTAGGTTTATTGACTGTTAACTATAGTTTACAAACCGTAAACTATAGTTAACGATTCGTTAAGTATAGTTAACGATTCGTTAAGTATAGTTTTCATCTGTAAATCTTTATTTAACGGTTGTTAACTATAGTTTACGAATGATAATCTAAGTTTATCTGTCTGTAATAAGCGTTAACAATAGATTTTGTTGATAAACAGTTGTTAATCATACTTTCACAAATGGTGAAACTATATTTATCAGATCGTTAAGTATAGTTAACGGTTTGTAAACTATAGTTTACAAATCGTGAAACTGTATTTAACAGATAATCTATGTTTTGCAATCGCAAATGATTGTTTTCAGTGTTAAGTATAGTTTACGGTTGTGAAACATAGATTATCGCGTTAACTATGGTTTACAGATGTAAAATATAGATTAACGTTGTTAACTATAGTTTACAGTCCGTAAACTATAGTTTACAACCGATAAACCTAGTTTATCGACTGTGAAACTATGTTTATCTCATTTTTGTGAATTTGGCGTGCCATATACATCTATGGCACACCAAATTCACAAAAATGAGCTAAACATAGTTACATAGTTGATAAACTAGGTTTATCGACTGTTAACTATAGTTTACAAACCGTGAACTATAGTTTACAAACTGTGAACTATAGTTTACAATTCGTAAATTAAGTTTTCATCTGTAGAACTTAAGTTAACGGTTGTTAACTATAGTTTATCAATGCTAATCTAAGTTTATCTGTCTGTAATAAAACGTTAACAATAGATATTGTTGATAAACATAGATTAACGTCTATACTATAATTTACAATCATGAACTTTAGTTAAGAGTTGTTAATCATAGTTTCAAATATCAAGAAACTATATTTATCAGGTCGCTAACTATAGTATTTATCAGATGATATATGTTTTGCAATAGCAAATGTTTGTTTTCAGTGTTAAGTATAGTTTAGGTTCTGAAACATAGATTATTGCATTAACTATGGTTTACAGATGTAAAATATAGATTAATGTTGTAAACTATATATAATTTACAGTCGGTAAACTATAGTTTACAACCAATAAACCTAGTTTATTTACTGTGAAACTATGATTACTTCATTTTTGTGAATTTGTCGTGCCATATACGTCAAGCAGATTGATACATTTTTTATGTAATTGTTTGATCCTCAGGTTTATAAAATTAGCAGTTAAGTAATCAAAAATACTCATAAAAATATCTCTGAATCCACAAAGTTATGTAAATTTATCCACAGTATGTCTTTAAAGTTAAAGATTAAAGTTAATCATATTCTAAAAAAAAAATTGTCAAATCCCAAATATTTTTGCAGAAAAAACAAATTGGAATATCAGCAATGCATTTTCTAATTGCAAATTGATCAACAAATATATTTTAGGTAAAAAAAAATGATAGGTATCCAGGCATTCAGAGAAATTGTCATGATTTTTATACTTATTTGTTTTTTTTCTTCTATTTCCATCATGTATTCTATAATATATAGTGTAAAAGGCTTTTGCTTTCATTGCAAGACACCACAAATCACTTCTCATTTCATATCATGCTAATAAGCATTGGTATCTTAGGCTGGATTCAAGAAAATTTTATTCCTCTAAAACTGTATTTTTGCTTTTTTCAATTTAATGGGTACAAATATAAGACCTTTTCCAGGACTTCCAAAAACCTTGAATCTTATAAAGATGAATAAAATGAAAATTGTTGCTTGAAAAAATGTCATTTTCTCACTTCATTTTGATGCATTTTAAATTAAATATTAATTTTTGGAGTTATATCCTTCCTGAATCCTGACTGAGGATCGGATATCCTTAGCTCACCTCTAGTTGATATTGCCATTTTCTATACAATGTGTATTGTAAATAAACAAAAAGAAAAGTTTTTAACTTTATTTATTAAGTATAAAATCCCAATTCATAGAATTGTACATAAAGTTTATTTAAAATATATAACAAAATCCTATCTATCATAACAACATATAGTCCTTTGTAGTATACATGTATAATAAAAATACCAGTTATAAAACAGTTGATAAAGATAAACTGGATTCATGATCCTTGATTATTTATTTTTATTTATTCATATGAAGAATTACAGTAATGAAAGAGGGAGAGAGAGTTTTGATTTAAATATGGACATAAATCATACTACTGTAAATCACTTTTTATTCGCGAGAACTTTATATTCGCGTAATTACGCGAGACGGTATGCTCGCGAAAATTTCATTCTCGCGTATTAGAGAATTCCTTAAGATTATATAGAGCAATGACCACAATTCGTGAAAATTTTGTCTCGCTTATAAAGAGTCAATGACTATCTCGCGAAAATAAGGTGTTGCGAAAATTAAGTGATCTACAGTACTTAATATTGTGTAATTAACATATGGATCAATGAACAGTATTGCAGTTAAGGCCTACATTTAAAAAAAATGTAAATGTCAATAAAATCTCCAATGATATATATTTATTAGATCTAGGAAACTGGGACTTCATACACCATTCTAGACACCATCTCTGTAAGTTCTTTCCCTTTTTGCAGTATCTTCTTGGAAATAAGAGATAGGAAAAGTTTCACCTACAAATCATATTACATGTATTTATGTACTATATTTAGAAAACCTGTGCCTTGTTTAATTTAAAGTTAAGCCTTTGATCAATTTTTTAGACAGATAAACATATATAAACAAGATGAGTTTGTTAAACACTGATGCCCCTGTATCGCAGCTATATGGCAAAGGTTTTGTGTGATAATTTGCATAAACGCCGAAGGCCAATCCATTGATCATCTTCATGAATTCGAAAAATAAGACAGTTATTCCTTAACTGATGCCCCTTTATGACAGCTTTATGACAAAAGTTTTGTTTCTCAAACTCAAATGCAAGTCAAACTCCAACCAATCAAAAGTTATGGGTTAATGTTTTTGTGGAAAAACAAACAGATGCATGGACAGGGCAAAAACTATATATACATGTATATATACCCCCAATTCTTCAATTATAGGGGCATAAAAAAAATGACCCAGACGCTAACAATTCTGATAACGTTTGTTATTTACCTGATCAGGTGGTAACAAGGTGTCAAAATGAGCTGGCAATTTCTTCCTTTTAACACCTCCTCCTTTTATTATTTCTTCTAAGACAACAAGATAATTATTTCTGTTCATCAGCTGACTGGATATTGCCATTGTTTCTTCAACATTATATGCCTGCAGACAAAAATGTAAGATTTGAAAATACACACATTATAAACAAAACTATTTAAAATTCTTTAAATGAAGAATACATAACTGGTTTTATATTTCACTATGTTTGCAATGAAAGAATCTTTCCATGATGAACATATGAAACTAGCATTCATGTAAAGAATACAATGTAAGTAAAACACCCTTTATAATCTTGTTTCCTATTACATATTAGTAAATTGATTTTTGATCTGTAGTCTCAATCCTGCCTAGAAGTCATTAGGTTCTGTAAAATTATCTGGTAAAACCAGCCTGTAGGAACCGTATTTACCCCATGCAACTAGCCTGGAAGGACCATACTTACTTGGTGAAACCAGTATGGAGGAATCATTCTTTCCTGGTGTAACCAACTCGAATGAATCATACTTACTTGTAAGAATCAGCCTGTAGGAATTGTTAGATCTATATTCTAAGTATTTACCTGGTCAAATCAGATGTACTAAGCTGGTGGAACCAGCCTGTATATGAATCATTAGATCTATACTCTATGTACTTACTTGATGGAACCAGCCTGTAGGAATAATAAGCATCTCTCCTGGATAGACCTCTGTCTCAAGATACTGAGCCTGGATAAATTTAGGATACAGTCTCAGGTCTGGGTCAAAAGCATCAAGGGGACTGGTGAAAAAAATAAAATTTTATAAAGATTTATAAACATTTAATCATGTAAGTTTACATCAGTATTTAAAGTCTGATCATTAGAATGGTTTTGAAAAAGGAGTTTGTAAAGAACAGAAATATTTCATTGTTATTTCTTTCAAACATTAAGTACATGTATATTGAATTATTTTTGTGAAGTGGATATATACATGCTTAGGATTAATTGTGTCTTCCATGACAATTTAAGTGCATATATCAAAATTCGTTTTTAAATGATAAATACATGTAACATATATCGGTATGTATTAGGACAATAATTTTATAATAGCCATCTCTGTACCAGATCTAATAAACTAAGGTGAATTAAGAATGCATCTGATAATTTAATATTGGTTTTTGAAAAATAATATCAAGAACTTGATGCCCTTAAATTAACACAAAGAAAAAATATATTTTGTTTACATGAAACAAAGAACTTGTGTATGTAATTTACATTTTTTTTTAAACAAAAGTATTCAGAAACACAGGGTGCAAACAAAAGCAAGCTCTGAATGATAAATGAACCATTATGCAGATATGAACAAAATAAAAGCCTGAAAAACAAAAAAGAGATGTAACTGATGAATATTTAATGCAGCAAAAAAAATGTTGAACTACTTTCCATTATACAACACAGCATTCGATACATTCAATAGACCTGTAGGTCTCAACATTTAAATCGTCTACCGGTATTTCACCCAAACTCAAAAAAGGGTCAACTGGATCCTAACTTTTACAAACTTAGGGACCACAATTTCATAGTTTCAGAAGAGACTTTTTAAACTTATTGTCATATTTGAAGCATCATCCTTATGCTAGAAGTCCAGGAGTGAAGTTGAGATTTCAAATATGAAAAACATTTCTTTAATTACAATATTTTTAGGATTCAATATAAAACAATTGATAACACTGACTCAGTCTCACTCATTGAACTGTTTACAATTTGCAAGTTTTGTATTGTTTTTCATTTTGGAAAGTCATCAAAAGGCTTTCAGAGTAAAATCTGAAAATGATCAAGAGTTAAAATCAACACCAAACAGCAACAAAACAATAAATGGAAACAGATAACAAAATAACAAAAATAAATGAATCAGGCAATATCAGGAATAGACACAGAGGTTCAGCTACACAATTTATATGTACATAAATTCATAGAATTGAAATGCTACCTATTGTATCTCATACACTCTAAGGGAAATCCACAAGAACTTTTTTCTGCATACAAAAGATGATCCTGACCAGGCAAGAAAAGCTTGTAAAAAGAATGAAAAAGCTTGACAAAATTGACTTTTATTCCTTTTGCCTCTGGATGGGATATTTATAGCCTTTAAATGTATCCTATTTATTTACTAAACATATATCATTGAAAAAATATTAAAGTATATGTGTATCGAATTTTTATAGTGGGTAAGGTATTCAACTCATGTTAGCCTCAGATTCAATGGAATTGAATGCATAATGGATATATATAGGCTGAATATTCAGTATCTCTGGCCACAAATGACATAAAATCTCAACATTCATTTTTTTGTTCCTGGATATTGTCATTTATTTCTTATGTTAAAGTAACATATTGCAATTGCAAGTTTTTTTTGTCAAAAGTCCTTGGTTTTTATATTGAATGTTGATTAATGACAGTTAGATGATACACTGTACTGACCTTCCACTTTTTGACCCCACTGAGGACTGAGCTGATGGCTGTCCAGTTGTAAGGGTCCATGTGCAGGGTGGAACGAGAATGTTTAGATCCCCACAGGAAAGCAGCATCCCAGGGGCGAATTTCAGAAGGGAAGAAAGAGAAAAAATTTTCTGATGCATAAATCTGAAACAATTAAATGGGTAGGTTTTTAAAAAAATTCATAAAAAAGATTCTCAATTCACTCTCTTAATGTGTTGGTAATTTGTTTAATTTAGTCTTCTGAATACATGTACAGTACTATAGATTCATAAATATACACGAATTTAACCACTTGCAAAATAAAATCACTAGCTTTTTTTTTTTTTCATGGTTGAAATACATGAAAAAACTTAATCAACAGTCTTCCTATGATATCATGTCCTCATGATTTGACATCTCTGAGTCCTTTTGCAATATCAAGCTTCAGTGTAAAATAAGAAATCTACCATAATGGTATATAATACATGTGAATGTTGACAGATAATATAAATTATTACATGATCCCCAATGTCCCCTCTGAGCTCCGGTCTCTGTAATATAAACATCTCATCCTCGAGGTAATTCCATGTGTTAACATTAGACTGGTGCAGGGTGCTGATAAAATCCTCCAAAGCCCTCACATACCCTGTCACATGCTGGATGCCATCCTGAAAATAAAAACTAAAATCATATACTGATAAAATTCTCTAAAGCCCCTACATGCTAGATGTTACCCTGGAAATAAAGGTGAAAATCACATACAGTTAAATCTCAAGATCTCAAATGTTGTTGGGACTTTTTTTTAACCTTCAAGATATACAAGAATTTGAGATAACAAGACTGGGATTTTTATTTATGATAAGATCAAAACTGAAATGCTGATTAATCTTAATGAGCCAGGTGATCAAAAGACTGTGTACATGTATTCAATAAATCAAAGTTTTAATTATTAACATGTATTATAATACCTGTATTTTAACTTACTACTATAGCTTTGAATGTGATTCTCTGTCTTCCATACTTTTCAATGAAGAAATCTTTTGTCCAGTTGAAGGCTGGCCAGTGCCGTACAACATCAGTAATAATTACTGGCCTGCAGAGTAAAAGAGAAGAAATCAACATATCAAATGGAAAGCATTACTTTACAACCAATTTTCATATAACTTTTGGGTTCCGACTTAAGATTTTAAACTTAGGCCCTTAGACCATGCCATGATGAGTGGTACCAGACTGTCCTGTGGCAAGAGGTCCAGAGATTGTTGAGCAGAAGCAAAAATACAAAAAAGAAACTGTAATGCACAATGGCTTCTACTTGGTTACAGACAAAAACTAATAGCAATAGGTCACCTCAGAGATTCAGATTAATTTCAGAATATCTTTTTTTTCACCACAACATAAAGCATTCAAAGATGAATAGAGTCATACTAAATTAATCTTACCATTTTCCATCATAAATATCCCAGAATTCCTCTAGTGTTAGTGAAGATCTCTTGTCAACAGACCACATATTTTGGGGTCTCTTGTACAACTCCAAATTCTCCTCCCTTGTTTTTAAAGCTGCACTGAAGTCAAATTGATATGAAAAGTTCACTAGAGTTATCTCCCCGTTAAGGACATTTTCCTCCGCCTCCATCTTGTTTTTACTGACGCTGACAGCTATCCCAGCAATCATTATACAGGACAAGATCAAAACCAGGAGCAGACGACATGGTGTCACTAATTCTCCCGTGGAGTAATCGTCTGCCAGCTTCTTTGCCTTGACACTGGGAGGTCGAGAGTAGAACTTCTTCATTTCTTATTTTCAGAGCTATTTCAGCCTTTATGTGTGTGGCATAGCCTACAAAAATATTCATACCTGTATATTTTAATTCTGATTTTAATGTGCTTTTCATTTTTACTTCTAAATATTTACATATCCAATGTCTTTGTTTGAGATAAAATTACAAATAGTTAATGTACTTTATTTCTCCATTAATGTACTGGTTCTTCAATAGGCGCAGTTAAAAAAATCACGTGCAGGGCGGGACAACTAGAGACAAGAAGCGGGGCTTGTAAATATAAGGAATAACTTGTATTTTTCGATTTCATGATGATGATCAATCGATTGGCTTGCGTGATAATTTTATGCATAAACGCCTTCAGCGTTTCTGCAAATTATCACGCAAGCCAATCGATTGATCACATCATGAAATAAAAAAATAAGACAGTTATTTCTAAAGAAAAATATGTAATAAATGTTTTTATAACCTTTTATCATGCTTGTGCCTCCATAATAGTTTGACTTGTTTCAAAAAGTATCAGGTTGACCTTAAATTTTATACAATTTGAAGTACTTTCTGAAGAGAAACTGTCTTATTTTCAACATTTAATGATAGAAAATTACATTATACATGTGTATAAGGAATACATTTATTAGCTACCCCATTTAATTCTTCTATAACCTGAGATGGATTTTATTTATAAAAAGATTCAGTTTAAGTCCTGGGTATACAATATATTTTTGGCAGATATTAAATTAATTCCTTAAATACTTATCTGAATCACACCTTCCATACAGTAAGATAAACTGCATGTTTGCTATTTCTAGTTTTCATGCATTTATTTAAAACAAAAAATAATACCTTTTAAAAATAAAATAAAAAATAAATGATTTAAAATATTGATTTAAACTTATTCAACATGCCACCATTGGTGCTTTTATATCGACTTACAATAAAAAGATCCTAAAAACATTGATGACCTTGAAAATATCACAAAGCTATGAGAATTGAGAAACAACAATGAAACTAATAATTCAATAGCCAGTTGATCCTTGACTGAATAAAAACAGAGAGAAAAAAATACAAATTAAATTCTTACAGTCTGAAAACATTTCATTCCTCCAGTTAGATGCTCTGCAGGGTGACATCTAAATCTATGTCGCAACTTGTCATCAATACACCTCTACTTGTGTTAATGTCCCACCTGTAAATTATAAATTAAGTTTACAAATCCAATCAATAAGCCATTCTCATTCCCACAAACACTTCTCTCTGCAGTGAACATCAGTAATACGGTACAATGGAGACTGGTTTTGATTCATTAATATTTTATTAAGCCTTCAATATGTTTGAAGACTTTACGCATTTTGAATAGATTCCAAAAAGCATTAATCTTCGGCATCATCAAATTTTCTATGTTGAATTTATGCAAAACCTTTTTCTTTTAAATTGACAAACACTTTACGATCTGGGTGATAATTTGTATTTTCAAAGTACCAGCCTGATACAAAGACTCTGTCTTATCAAAGCATTACAGATCAATGAATGCTACTTTTCAACCCTCAACAGTTAACAACAATTTCAAATATCCTCATAAGAGCTCAAAGGACAAAATGCTCACCTGATTTACTTTGGCCCTACTGTTCTTCATCAGATTTATGTTTCATAAAAATTTGACTCCATATTGTTCACCAAAACCTACCCCCGCCCCACCCCACCCCTAAAAAGTTATGATGATCTATACTTTCTTGTAAAACTCTGATCCTTTATTGCAGCCTCAACCTATTCACAAGGGCCCTGATCTGAACATACTTGTGAATCAAATTAAACTGTGTACCTTAAGGTACTTGCATGATTAAAGGCTTTGCTGGTCATAAGAGAAAGAATATCAATTTTTAATATAAATGTTCTATCAAATTTTGAATTCCTATTATGACTCCATCAACCCTCTTAGAAGTTGCAGTTATAATTAATCTTGCCACATTTCTTTGATCTTTCTATTGTGATATATCCCAAATTGCAATATTACTTTCTAAATCCCCTTATATATCACTGCATGAAAGAGACATCTATCATGGGATATTTTTTTAGAAACAATGTAAATATGATTTTTTATGTTACTTTAGGATTCGATTTTTCAAAACAAATTAAAACTTAAAAAAAATAAATCATACTTATCAAGCACTTTGCTTTATCAAAAAATTATCAAAATGCATGTGTTACGTTATATCTTATTGAATATTTCAAACTCAGTGGGAGAGAGAAAAAAAACTTTGAGATATCCAAGGATTCAAGATACCAAGGTTATAAAACATAAATAATTAGAATTAGAGTCTTAATTAACTCAATTTGACATTCTCACTATACACAGTTCTCTGACCTTATTTATGGGCGCCGCCATTTTTGGTCATATGACTTGAAGCCATAAAGGTGGCGTGCTGATGTCATAATTTGGTCATACTCAATGCAGTAATTTTTCTCCTTTATTCATCGATTTAATGGCAAAATATTAGGGATGTCAACGAATAGTCGACAATTCAACTGTCAGTCGAATGGACCGACGATCGAATAATGAAAAAACATTCGAATATTTAATAAATGCAAAAAGGAGATGTTAAAGAATTCTCAACTCTAAAGCGTAATTCCTCAAACCATTGTAATATCCGTCCTCAGACGAATAAGAGCTTTAACACTGTCATAGTATTTAAATAACTTTCCACATTGTTTACTTGGAAAGAACAGTTATTACAAATCGCAATAATTATTTCTTAATTACTGACCTTTTTTGTTATTGTAGTAAATTATGCAGTGCTTTACTGGACTTTGAAAATTATTAATTGGAATTGTACCAATTATAAATTTATTCATAACCTTTTTGAATGTTTAAATTATGCAATAGGAACACAGCATAGCCGTGAAGTTTTGAAACTTCGATAATTATTTAAACAATAATCTCCTCCCTTTTTCCAATTTATTTCAAACACTAGTAAGCTTTAAAAACACAGCTGACAATTCTCTAAGCGTACTAGAACGAAAGAATGTACAGATCAATTTTTGAATGTGATTGACGAAATTCATACATTTTGGAGAATCAATTGCTGGTGTAAATCTATTTCATTTCTAGATCTTATCCCAACTTAAGGTTCATCTGAATATTGGTGCATAACACACAGTATAGGCATTTGATGTTACTTTTTACATAAATTTACGAAAAGGGTTTTGATTTATGAAAACCCTATCGGGGAGGGGTTTTTTTTCTTTAAAAAATGCTCGCTTATAGTCGACTATCGTTCGAATAATGCAATCGAATGTTTGACTAAGGAAAATGAATACTTTGACATCCCTACGTAATACTAATATAAACACGCATTTACACGCGTTTAAAAATTCAACTGTATACATGTGTCTCTCATTCTTAAAAATACACAAATTAAAAGAAAATCATTAATTGTAACCATTACCTATATTTTATATTTACTACAAGGAGTTGCTTAAAATATGAAGAATAATTGATTAAATTGCTCCAGAATGCAAGATTAATATCTCGTTTTGTTTGTTCTTTCCTTATAAAAGGAGTTTTGATTCTGGCAGGTGGGACAGTTATTTAATTTGAAATGTTACAACATCAATATGCAGGTCTATCACAACTGATTTTAGGGATGCACTCTTCAATTTAAAATTGATAGGATTTATCTATATAGGCATCACTTTTTCCAACAAAAGAAAGTCAGAAGAAAATATTGTGGTAATGACTTATCAGACATGGGAAGAGATATGGATCTCCAATACACACGAAAGATGAAATTGTCAAGCAGTAATGAATTCAATGAATTTATATAGCCCTTTATGTGTTTTACAAAATCTAGTTTAATCTGCTTTTTATTAATAGGATATTTGAAAAAAAGGACTATCATTGACTTTTTGAAATAAGACACTCCCTTGTTTGTTCAAATTTTTTTTTTATTATGGAGTTCTTTGAAATTATAATAATTAATGGAGAGAGTCAGTATCATTCAAAATACAGGCTTGCTATCACAATGATCATTGTGATGTCACAACTGTGGGCTATCAAAAAAAAATCCAATGAGTTTTTAACAATTTAGGATTTACATTACCCCAGGATGCTTCCACATAAGTTTCAGCTTTCCTGGTCCAGTGGTTCTTTAGAAGAAGATTTTTAAAGATTTTTACTATATATTTCTATGTAAAACTTGGATTCCCTATTGTGACCCCGCCCTACCCCTAGGGGTCATGATTTCAAAAAATTTGAATTTATACTATCCCAGGATGCTTCCATATAAGTTTCAGCTTTCTTGGCCCAGTGGTTCATTTTTAAAGATTTTTTTCTATATATTTCTATGAAAACTTGGATTTCCCTATTGTGGCCCCGACCTACCCCTGGGGGTCATGACTTTAAGAATTTAGATTCTACACTCACCAAGGATGCTTCAACATAAATTTTAGGTTTCATGACCAAGTGGTTCTTGAGGAGAAGATTTTTAAAGATTTTTTCTTTACTTGGATTCCCTGTTGTGGCCCTGCCCTACCCGTGGCAGTCATGATTTGAAAAATTTTTAAATATATACTACCCAAGGATGCTTCCACATAAGTTTCAGCTTTCCTGGCCCAGTGGTTCTTGAGAAGAAGATTTTTTAATGACCCCACCCTATTTTCGTCTTTTCTTGATTACTGTAAATGTATTACATTTGGATGTGTATTCTTTTTAGCAGCTTTGGCAGAATGCAGCAACCGCTAAATCAAGTACAACGCTAAATGTCTTGCACATATACAAATAAATAAGAAAATGAAGAAATGCGCTAAATCAAATCTACGCTAACTTATTCAAAAGTCAATTTCCGCCAAATATCATACATGCTTATATCATACATTTACAGTTTCTCCCCTTGTAAGGGGACTTTGCCCTTCCCCCAAGGATGCTTTGTACCAAGTTTTATTAAAATTGGCCCATTGATTCTTGAGAAGAAGTCGAAAATGTGAAAAGTTTACAAACGGACGGACAGACAGACAACAGATAAAATGTGATCAGAAAAGCTCACTTGAGCCTTCAGCTGTCAAATAACTGGTGTAAAACCTAGATACTAAGTAAAACGTTCTACCTTTAAAATTATATTGTTCCGTGAACTCGGTTTAACCATATAATTCGTTCAATGTATTCATAATGTAGCAAAAGAAACACGGGCGATAACTCGTACTCAGTGCATTTACTACGAACACTCCAGAGAGTTCCGAATGTAAACATGGCAGGTAAATTTGAAGCGAGAGAAAAACATTGGGAAAATTAATTAGATTTTCTTCTTTATATGGATTCTTTTTTAGAATAAAAGGCATATGCAATCTTAAAATTGGTTTGTTTTGATTAATTTGGTAGTTATTTCCAGTGCAAATTCTTTAATATTCTTCAAAATCATTTCGGAGCAGATTCCGCTCCGACTTGCTACATTGCAAGTATATGGGACATATTCTAGATGTGGTAAGGGCTTGTAATGAGACACAGATTATTCTAACTAGCTTCTAAGGGGGGGGGGGGGGGGGGGG
>PRKT01000007.1:4405315-4448968 GCA_003671525.1 Saccostrea glomerata
ATATAGCAGATTTTTCAACATTTAAATTGTATTATAGGGATTATATTATAGTATATATAATACTCTTTATGGCATATTTCATAAATAATTCTAAATTCATTCATTAATGCAATGAACATGCAAGTGCTGTTTTGAGCAGTAAAAGAGAATTATTTTAAGCTTCATTATGATTGCAACCTTATTCAAGTACAAAATGCATACTGTCATTTCACCTATAGCAAAATCAGTCATGTTTCAATTAATTCAATCAATATAGAGTAAGGTATACTTTCATTCACTAAATAATACATATACTTCTCTCACAGATGCCTGATTATGTAATATGACTTTTCATCCATTTGACATTAATTTATTTCTGCATAATTTGAGTAATTAGAGTCTGGGACAAAATTATATCCATGTTTATCAATTTTTCTAAATTTACAACTTTGTAAAGTGTCAGAGATGCTACTTCCAACTCGATCGGCTATGTAAAATTACCCGTCAGCTCATAGAAGATTAACCCAAGATTCTTATTTAGCAATGTTTGTTATGTCAGGGACCTATATACTACCTATATACTAAGTATATTAGTCCCTGGTTATGTCAAGACATGGGGGACGACCACAACCTACATGTAGCAGGTGGTAGCAGTCTAGCAGAAGACAAAACCCGTAACACCCACCCCCTTCGAGTTCCTAACACTCTGATAGCACCTCAGCGAAATAAAAATATGTCTGAATAAGTGTATACAAATTACTTATTTCGTATTTCAACGATAATTTTAAAATACATACTCTATACATAAACACAGTAATCACATGCCACAGACAGTTCTCTTGGGCCCCAAGTTGGGGTTTTCTTCTTTTAGTCTTACCATAAAGGGGTTTCAATTTGCTACAAAAGGAATTTTGAAAAACGATGTTTAAAATAATTCATATTAAATTATTACAATGAAATCTTAACCTTTTGTTCCTCCCTGTTATCCTTTTATTGCATTTTATTCGCTTTAAAGTCAGGTGATTATTATGTACAATGTCGCAAAAGACCTTTGACCTCTAACAATCGTGATTGTTCGGTCACAATCGGTTTACGGAAATGACCGAACAACAGGCCGTCTCCTTGCAGACTAAGTAAGGTAGCCATTTTTTGATAATTAGATACAATCTTAACCCATCTCATTGTTATTATGGAATTAATCGTAAAATCGTTTTTGTAAGTATAAAGATGAAAGATAAAACAATAATTTTCACATATTATATTCTATCCACATAGGAGATAGAGCTTGGAAACAAGCACAAAATCGGTCCTTCTCCAAGGACTCCATCATTGCGAAGTTACGTTGAAATGAATGAACGGAAGGTAAAGTCACCAAATTCAGCAACCGGACATCACCAAGGACATTCCCAGCAAAGATCTATTACGTATCCTTTTATTTTCCATGATATTTTTGGACAAAAATGTATACTTTTTTCTCCTCAAACGTTTCAAAAAGGGGACCAGATGCCGGGTAGAAACGGAACTACAAAAATCTCCATAGCGAAATAACTGTATGTCACGCAACATAATATGCAAATATCTAAGATTAGTTTATATGGAGGATCATATAGATGCTCTCTGCTTTGACTTGTACTTTTGTATATTTCTATCGTCCGGTTTGTATTCAGTTTAAGCATGAGTTTGTAGGCGGGGTCATGGCAGACTGCGATCACATTTCACGATCGTGTTCTCCTGACGATAGGAATTCGTGCGCTAATTACTGCATTTTGGATAGTATTTCATTCGTAAAGTAAACTTTCCCACCTAACTGCTCCTCAAGTCATTATTATATTAATTATGTTCCAGCTTTGTTCAGGAAGAAAAAGGTGCGTTAAAGTCCAATAACATAATCATACAAAGTAAAGTATTCAGTAGGAATGTGGCAATATAACAACATATGGAAAATATGCCAGCAGAGCAAAGGCTACCCATGATCCATGTTGTTGTGATGGTTCGATGATATTCGACAATGTTATGACGATGGAGCGTTGTTATTATGAGACGATAGTGCGATGACGCGGTGGTACATGTATGATAACAATTACATGATTGTGCGTTGCTGATGAAGCGATGGTAATGAAGCAAATCTTGCTATCTTTTATTTTTCTATCGCACTATCGCAATCGCGACTTCGTGTCATCTTCATCGTTTTTGCGCCATCGTCGTCTTACCGTCGCGTCGTTGCCATTGCACCATCGATCCGACAGTCCTTACTCGATGCCTCGCCTCAAGCCAAGGTTCGGAGTCCGCATATAACTGGGAGAGGATCGTGCATTATAACCGTGGTTTGCGACTTTGTGCTGGATAGTACATATTAAACATCAAGTACTAGTATGTGGCCAATGGCCCTATCCAGATTCAATATGAATTAGACGTATACACCATGTGACAACATACATGTACAATCAATCATATTCGTTTTGTGTGCTATACTAGTTAACTATAAAAGATATAAAATTAATCTAGAATTATTAATCATCAAACGAAACCGGAATAATGGTAATTGATGAGTCCCCCCGTAATAATAAATATCGTTATCAGTGAGTGCGTATAGGAAATATGTGTTTAAGTGATCATGAAGAAAAACACAAAAGTGCAACGACGGGTTCATTTAAAGATCGTTAATTGATGTCTAAGCGAAGGAAAAAATTTATCTCTCAGCGTTTGATTGGCAAATCGATGGAAAAGATATCTATTGCGCCTCAGACCCCTGAAAGGTCAAGTAGAAACATGCAAGCTTCAAAGTTAGGTATCACTGAAAAAAAAAAGCTACTAATGTGAGCACTTGATCAATACCAATGAACTGACTATTTATACGCTCTTAATTTACTTTATTTGTCAAACATTAAAGTAAAATTAAAAAAGGTTCTAATTAACAATTTTCAACTGCCAATGATAATATGTCATCTACTCGATGGTAATTGGAACATTGTCAATGATAACCTCACGGATTCTTGGACAATGATCTATAAATTTTTATGAAATACGATTTAATCACTACTCATGCGAATTTCAACTCTCCATCCCTGAGCGAACTGGAATAAACAAAATGCTAAATAAGTTTTACTGTAGACGTAGTGGTGAATAGAACGCTGTACTTTTTTCAACTTGGCTTAAGGCTCTCTGATCGCTGTTGACTCTTACTTTGGAAACACTGCAATTTAAGTCTGGTCTGGCAAAATGTCATTGTATTTATAGCCTATTTTCTCCAGTCATTAGCTTTAATATAATAGTTATTTCAATTACTTTCAGAAATGTCGTTAAATAGTCAGATGTCCCCAAAACCAAAACGCCGGAAAAACAAGGTCAAACTGAAGCTATCATGGGACGCACCCACGAAGGAGGAGCTTATTGCAGAACAGATTGATGACTTCATAAGTGACGTCATCAAAAGTGCAAAATTGGAATACCTTGCACAAGAGCGAGAAAACAGTTTAAATGGTTATTATTTTTGAAAATTTCCACATATCTCCTTTCGTTCGCAATATATTTCAATTTGATTAAAATAATTGTTACCTACAGTTTTAATATATTTTAAGTATATGATAAAAAAGAAGTTTTATTCTTATTTATTTAACGCTTTATCTACCAAAGAAGAACATGTGATGTATTTCAACCATGATCTAAACGAAGAAATGATAGAGATGAACACAAGGGAAATAATGGGATCCCGGGAGAGCATACACAGTAATGTAAGTGTATATAATTATGGTCCATTGATAAAAAAAACTTATTTTTTAAAACGTACAGTGACAGATTTGATATAATCTGCAAAATAACCTTCTTCATTTATTCAGGTACTATTCCATATGTGATGGCATACATAAACCTCCTTAATCAGATATTGAAACGTTGTATGCACCCATCTTTTGACACCTTGTATGTACACTATCTATTGACACTCTGTATGTGCCCTATCTATTGACACCTTGTACGTACCCTATCACACCCTGTATGTACCCTATCTATTGACACTCTGTATGTACCCTATCTATTTACACTGTATGTACCCTATCTATTGACACTCGGTATGTACCCTATCACACCCTGTATGTACCCATCTATTGACACCCTGTTTGTACCCTATCTATCGACACCCTGTTTGTACCCTATCACACCCTGCATGTACCCTATCTATTGAAACTCTGTATGTACCTTATCACACCTTGTATGTACCATATATATTGCCACCGTGTATGTACCCTATCACACCCTGTATGTACCCTATCTATTGAAACCCTGTTTGTACCCTATCTATTGACACCCTGTTTGTACCCTATCACACCCTGCATGTACCCTATCTATTGACACTCGGTATGTACCCTATCACACCTTGTATGTACCATATCTATTGCCTCCCTGTATGTACCCTATCACACCCTGTATGTACCCTATCTATTGAAACCCTGTATGTACCCTATCACAGGTCGACAACCGATTCCCCATTATTTACATCTTGTTTGTTCGACAGTAGATTTGTATGCAAAATATTCAGATCTGACACCAATAGCTTTCCGCCACTCGAAACACTGTTGTTATAGTAATAGGCTCTGGCTCCTCCTGGAGAGTAAATTCCACTTCCTTGGAAACGGTATCGAGGATTGTGCATGTTGGCTGCCAAAAAATTAACTCCAAATCCAGCAGCTACCGCGGAATGGAACTGGACTGCCGCAAGAAATGGAGGGGTGTCCATCCAGGCAGTAGGAAATGCAATATTACTCACCCCTCTCTCCTTCATCAAAACAACCACAGGGTTCCGAAAGAGTATATCAAAACAAGTGAACACACCAAAGGTTCCGAATGGTGTCTCAAACGAGACGGCCTCTTCAGATGTTGATGGGTTGAACATGAATTCAAAGAATAAGTTGATTTTGTGATATTTGGCGATAAGTGTTCCATTGCTATCGTACACTACGTCTGTATTAAATTGATGATGGTGGTGTGAAGGGCAAGTACCGTTACGGGCATCACAAGGCTGAATGTCTCCCATGTTGGCGACAAGGTATAGAGAGTTGTTCTTTGCCAGGCAACTGAGAGTGTGCTGCACCTCCGTGTCTGGATATTTTTCGGGGTGTTCACATGGATTCCACTTTTCTGTTTTGGGATCCGGTATGTATTCAAGATATGGTCTAATGGATTTTCTGGTGTGACCCATATAAGTTAGTCCATCCTCTGGGAACACAATTATGTCAACACTCTGAAATGGTGAAGAAAATGCAACTAATTCATATACATACATAAGTACAATCTAGTCAAATGATGCATTTATTATTACAATGTTCTATTATTATTTTTTATTTGTAGTCACGCCCAATCCCATTGAACAAACTTGAATCTACGCTCCTTGAGCATGCTTCTTATAAATATGAATAGACATGACCTTGCTGTTCTTGATTTTATTTTATTTCCCCTTATTTTCTTATGAAAAACTTAGATCCCCTGCTGTGACCCCATCCTACCTCCGGGTGTCCTGATTCAAATGAAATCGAATCTATATACATGTATTCTATATATTCTATATATATATGAATATATAATTTTATTTTTCTCCGCCCAGAAGTTCTTGAGAAAAATATTTTAAAAGATTTTCCCATACATCTCATTATAAAACTCGATTTCCAATCGTGGCCCCGCTCTACCCCCATGGGTCCTTTTGAACGTATAATTAGAAGGTACACTACAGAGGATGTTTCCACATAACATTCAGCTTTTGGTTCTTGAGAAGAAGATATTTAAAGATTTTTCCTAGAGTCATCTCAATGTAAAATTTGAATTTCCTATTGAGGCCCAGACCTACATATACACAACGGACTTAGGATTTGAACAATTTAAAATCCCTGAAAGGATGCTTGCACGAAAGTTTCAGCTTTCTGGCCCAATGGTTCTAAAGCGGAAGACATTTTAAGGGACTCCCACCCTCAGCCAGGAAGGACAACTCTTTAATTTATAATTTAATTCAAAAAGTCTTTAAATATTAAAAGCTTGAAAATTAAATATTTTGATTACATGCCTCTCAATGTGCTTCAAGGTTCTTTGCAAAGCTTCATAAATCACTTCTAATTTCAGATCATGTTAATAAATATTGGTATCTAAAAATGCTTTTATGGGATAAAAATTTCTAATGTTAGTCAGACCTTTCTGAGAAGTTCAAAGAACCTTGAAGCACATTGACAGGCATATGATGAAAATTGTTGCATGAAAAGATTTAATTTTCAAGCTTCATTTAAAGACTTTTTGAATTAAATTATAAATTAAAGAGTTGTCCTTCCTGGCTGAGGGTCGGAGTCCCTTAAAGATGCTTTTATATAATGTCAATTCATATTTATCTCCTCTGAAAGAGGTCAGGATATGAATCGTATTCACAAGAGGATGCTCTGTGCAAAATTTGGACAATTATACTATTCCACCTCAAACAGCGATAGATAACGAACGGAAAAGCCCTCTTGAACCTTCGGCACCGAAGAGCTAAAACTAGACATGTTTCCTTATTATTAACATTTTAAACCAAACCTTGATTATATTAAATAAGCAAAAGAGATAATTTATCAAATTTTAAAATCTAAATGAAATCTCCCGCCAAAATTATTACTATGCCACACACAACGAGGAGACAGTTTCTTCATCACGTGATAAGCAAATGGATTTATGAAGAATTTTAAGCTTTTCCGGGATTACTTGTCAACTCTGAGACTTTTTTTTTGCTAAGAAAGGGGGGTTATTTAGCTTTATAATGCATGAAATTCTTGTTGACTATGAAATGGTTTACTAATTATTTAACGATCATCAAACATAAACACTACCACGTGAGGCGTTATAGAAGCTTCTGATTTGATCTGAGATTGCCTGTTAATGAAAGATGTAATAAATCACTGTGACCACTTGGGGAATTTTCGCTAGCCACACGGAGGTTATCAGTAATCAAACAACAGGGACTCTTAAATTTAGGGATGGAGATCTAACAGGTCACTAATGACCATAAAATAGAAGGCGGAGCTTAGCTCTTGCCATTTTGCCGGGAAATCTTTCCGATTCAGAATTCTACCAATTTTACTTAATTAAAAGCACCTAAATACAGAAAAGAAACCCCCGTTCCTGTGAACATGCATAGGAAATATGGATAAGTGTAGGGTATCCAAAGCTGAATCTCCAAGGTGTCATATATTTCTAGCTTTGGCGGAATTTGTCGTGTAATGGGTTTTTGCCCTCTACATGTACTCTCACACAGTTGGTGGTATTTTATCAAAGGATTCAGCTCCCTTATTTATAGACCAATTTCTTTGAAAACTGGCTAGATTGCATATCAAATGTGTGTTCATTAAAAACATATTCAAATGTGTTCACAATAACGTATATCAGATTTTTATGCGCCCGAATTTATTCGGGGCGTATATTGTTTTTGTCCTGTCTGTCTGTTTGATATCTAAGATTAGTTTATATGGAGGATCATATAGATGCTCTCTGCTTTGACTTGTACTTTTGTATATTTCTATCGTCCGGTTTGTATTCAGTTGAAGCATGAGTTTGTAGGCGGGGTCATGGCAGACTGCGATCACATTTCACGATCGTGTTCTCCTGACGATAGGAATTCGTGCGCTAATTACTGCATTTTGGCAAGAATGCTAGCATTGTTTTGTTTTCTATGTTACTAAAAGATATTCATTTGCATTTTGTTTACGATTTTTCACATGGATTTTAAGATAAATTTAGAACACGTGGACCGAAAATTTTACAGGAAAACGCATTTTGGTGCATGCGTAATACGGTTTGTCATGGCCATATGATACAATGCCATTGTCATGGTATGTGGTTGATGAAGGGATTTTACGACTTATTTATTTGAAGTGATGATGTTTAGTTAGGGAAATATGTTCAGAAATTATCAGTGGAATAATCTAAATGAAGGTATGTTGAAATGTATTGAACAGTTTCTAATTTTTTGTAAGGAAGTTTCTGGATCTGTGTATAAATAATTTCTTGCCTTTGTTTACAAACATAATAAAAAACCTCTTGAACTATTAAAATGTGTATAAACGAAAATGAGAAATTACTAACAAATAAATGGTTTTATGAATGAATGAAGTCTCTCTACCAACATTTGAGTTATTATACCTCAATGAATTATTTATTTTCAGTAATTTAATATTGCATACGCATTTACATGCTGAGTTATAGTTTATAGCATAATTTGAATTGAGTTATGGTTATTGATTCAGCTTACTATATATGAAGATGAAACAACTGTAGGATGGGATGAACTTTGAAAAAATATAGCTAATTTTGTATTCTCTCTCACTCTGTCTGATGTTCATTGAAAATCACTCACAACATGGTTTTCTAGAAGTCCTTCTGCAATGAAAGCTCTGTGACAGAAACTGTAGGGACGAAATGCTACTTATGATAATAGATAATTTTGTAGGGGAGTGTATGCCAGTCTTGTCAACTTATAGTATTGGAACTTGTCAGAGTTTAAAACTGTCAAATTTATTTTTTGTTAACATCAGATACTGGTATTTAGTTGCAAAGGTGTGTAAATTTTCATTCATTTGAAATATTGCTTACCATTGTCAGTGTCACAGTGACACAGTTATACTGTAGATAAAAGCTGTATGTATCCATTCATAGTTAGTCTATTTGAGTGGTGTGAATATTGCCACATGACAGGTCTTCCATGATTAATGGTCTGATTTACTGACAATAATATGTAAAAGAAGTTATTTATAGAAATGGGACAATGTACATGCACTTCAGGTTTGACATGCTCTTTCTGTTTTTATACCCAATTTTATCATTGTTTTTTTGTATGTTAAAGATAGGATTTTTTCCCAGTTTGAAATACTGGTCATGTTTTGTAATATTTTACTGGACTATTCCTTAACATAAAACTAGACCTCACCAAAGAGGACAGACTCCCCCGCAGTTTACTGGTAGTAAGTTTCAGGATGGGATAAAATAATGCATAAACATGATAAATAATATTTTTTATCATTATCAGAAAATGTTGTAATTTGTTTCATACAGAGAAATTTCTGAGGAATTTTTTTTAATTCCCAAGGTAAGCAAATTCAAGACAACAAATGTTTTTAGTTGAATATTATTAAACTTTTTTATTTCATCAACACCAGGAGGTCCAGAAGAAGTCCAGCAACAGTATTACTCTCAACCTTCTCTTAAGCAGGTAATTTGAAAACATACAAGATATTCTGTCTTTATATAAGTATACATATTTATTATAATAGACTTTGTCATATGAAAATGTTCAATTATTACATACAGGTACAATGTATATACTTGATATCCCTTTTTAGCAGCAGCTTTTTAGTATTCCACCCCCACAGCCCCAAGGGCAGGGCACAGTGTACACTCATGAACTAAACAAGCAGTCTCAAGTGCCCAATAGACTTCCAGCACCAGGTGCTGGGCTGGTACAACCAACAACCATGTATCAGCAACAACAAAGTATGAGACCACAAACTTCAATGGTAAGTATCATTTGTTGAAAATCATCAACATTGGTTATGTGGAAAAGAGATATTAATATTATCGTGGAATTTATTTCAAATACTTGTTAAAATTTTTTGGGTTTTTTTTCTGCAGCCTTTTTTCAGACAAAGTGCTCCTCCTGGTAATGTGATGCCTAACAACCAATATGCACAGATTCCTCAGCAGCAAACTCCTCAGCAGTTTACACAGCAAGGCATGACATACCAGATAATGACCCCAAGTAATATGAATATTCCGGGGCAAAACTATGGAACACAAATAATCATGCAGCCTAGTCATGTGGTAAATATATGATTCATTTTAAAACTTTTAGATTTTGCCAATTTGTAATAATCTTTATGCAGTCTTTGCTTCTTGAAAAATTGATTTCTTAAGATTTTGGTTGCAGTTTAAACAATCATGTTTCTTTCTGTAGAACATGCAGGCTTCAAGGATGAACAATTCACAGTACCCAAATATGGGTAATCAGCAAAGTATGCATTTCACCACCATGGGACAGCCCACCAACACTCAGTTTTACAACAATCCAACAATGATGTTCCCTACCCAGCCAAGTCGTCCACCATCAAATCCAGCAGCCCCTGAAAAGAGGGTGAAGAAAACACTGAGCATTGTAGATCCCAACACAGGAAAAGACCTGACCAGTGAAATCTTGCATACAAAGGAAGCTAAAGAAGGGTCCTCACACAGGTCCACCCCACCTAGTGGGCCGAGCTCCGGGTCCAGAGGGACTCCAGATACGGTAATTATCATTACTTCCAGCAGCTCAATAACAGATTTCTGTAATGATCATTAAATACATGTATTCTCAATGTGCTCTAATATTCTTATGTTGAAATATTAATTTTCAGTCTGCTCCGCAACCTACACTTCATAATAGTGACATTGCAGCCCAGTTTGCTGCTCAAGTGGCTGCCACACTTCGATCAGAAGCAAGAACAGCAGAACATGCTGATATGCGAGAACATTCAGAGGAGCCACAGGTTGATTCCTCTACATTAGCCAGTGAGGTTCCAGCAACCAGTGCAGAAAGTGAAACTCTGACACTACCCGTTAATGATCAAGTAGATAGTGTACCTTCACAAGAAAATGCTAGTGATCATATAGCAGAAGCTGGTAGTAATGCCCAAAATCTTTCAAACAGTGTGTCAGACTCGATAAGAGATGAGAGCTCTGTAGAGCATCAGGACTCTGTACCGGTAGAGAAAAGTGAGACATCGGTTCCCATCACAGGAAATGAGCCTCCGTCATTATCTACCTCCACAGAAACCGCCTCAGATGTGGCTCCCTCCATGAGTGAAGTGGAGGTGACAGCAGCCACTGAGGCTCCACCACAGGAAGTTGTTCCCCAAGCCACCACAGAGGTGAAACTTGAAGAACAAGTGGAACAACCTACAGAGAAAGTTAGTGAAGAGGAAAAGGTCTCAGAAGAAGTGAAACCAGATCCACCTGTGAAAGAGACTGAAGCTCCAGTTGGTATGTAATATTTCTCAAACAGCATTGACATGTAGAACGCTGTAGAAATTATACAGTTGTTATATCTCTCGGCAGGGTTTGACATTAAGGCACGTCTGACCGACTGAGTCTAGTAAAAGATGGGTCCAGTTGGGTAAAATGTCTGTGTACTAGACCGACTGGTCGTGTCAGATGAATAAATAAACTTGTATATTTTTTGTATGTAAACTAAGATCTTAATTGTCAATGAAAAATAAAATGAAAACATTTCTGATCACATACTACATACGTTACAGACAGCATGACCGAAACACTATTATTAACAATAGTCATTGTAGGCATTCGTAACTACTTGGGCATTTTCCTTGAGAGAAAAAAAAGGTTTTCATCGTTCATGGAAATGGTTAAGTGGTTATGATTGTCATTGTCAAAAGATTCATGTTTAAAACATTGGTAAATCGTGTAAATGGCAATTATAAAACTATAATAATAACAGTATTTTTACTAAACGTATATTCTCTGAACATTTTAATGGATGGTATCGATATCAATATTGTATGCAAATTGATCAAGTTAGGACTTAAACGACAAGCCGCATATATCATTATCATGTTTATATGACCTAGTTTTGATGTTGACGTGTGCGGGAAAATGTCATTATTTAAATATGGATTACATTGATAAAGATAAACCAATACAATTAAATAGGTTATAAAAAAGATAATTCATAAATTTTTCACAAGTTCGTACCTAAAATATTTTTTTTTGCAAGTTTGGTCAGGGTTACAGTGTCAGGGCTAGAAAAAATTTGCCAGAGTAGCCCAACTGGTCTAGTATTTCAAAATCTTAATGTCAATCCCTGTCTCTCGGACACGAAAGTTGTATAATTTAAAAAAGGCAAGCTTTAAGCCCCATTCTTTTCACCAACTTTCCATAAATGAGTACTGCCTTTTCTAAATCATGCTTTCTGTATTGGAAGTGCACTCGGTATAAGAAAAATGCAAACGAAAAAAAATACATTTAAAGATTTTGCATTTTATGCAGAAACGGGGGAAAAAAGGTTACATTATTTTAAGGCAACAAAGGGGGAAAAAAGGTTACATTATTTTAAGGCAACAAAATACAGTTAAGCGTCAAATGAAGTAATTTTAAAAATAAAACGAGTTCTGGGGTGTATAACCTGGCCCATGATAACTCATTACCCTCATTACTGATAGTGAAAAAAATTATTTTTAATTCGTTGCATGACAACTTCCACTAACACTCCCATATATTATTATGTATGAAACAATATATCCATGTACAGGGTTATGTAATTATCTTTTGCAAAGAAACATCCTTTATCTACTGCTACTGAAATTCAAAAGGCAATCATGCTATATTATATGTATGTATGGATGTATTGTCAATAAGAAATCCTAATGAAGTGGATTAAAAGAAAACAAACTGTCAAACCAGTTTTCTTTCCAATTTTTGCTTTCTGTTATTTAAATTAAGACTATGCATAAAACCTATAAAAGATTCATGACCTTTATAGATAGGCAGGAATGTTGTTGTAAGTTGGAATATTCTTATTTAGATGTGAAGAAAAGTAAGAAGAAGGCCAAAGATTTGAACAAGAAAGACATGTCAGGAACTGATATGGATGCATTCATGGATAGCTTGGTAGGTTAATTTACTTTATGTGTATTAACACTAGATAAAGTGTGAAACAGTATACATTGGAGCCTCTTGTACAGATACTTCACCTTCTGGACAAAAATGTGCATAAACAATCTATATTCTTACATACCAGGAAAGTTCCAGTGATCTGAATATATTATTAATCCAGACAATTTTCTCAGCAAAAAAAGCATCCGGATAAATAAAGATTGACTTCTCGAGTAGTTACTTAATCCTTAAGATAATAGCATATCATTCTGTTTACAGCCTCCTGAAATGAAGCCCACACCTGATGCCGGAGAGCAGAAAGAAAATGTGGAATCTGTCCAAACAGATGTGCCAAAAATAGAAATAAAGATTGAGGACAAAGTGGTGCAGGAAGAGAATGAGAAAAACGAGGAGAAAGACAAACAAGCAAATCTCTCTGATGAAGAAGAGAAAGCAACTCTGGAGCTCAAATATAAGTACAAAGAAGGTACAATTCAGTTATTTGATGCTTTCTATTGTTAAGAGAAACTTTACTTTTGTTTTAAGCTTCTTTGCAGTGATTTTTCTACAATCAATTTAGGTCCGAATATCGGCCCTTTCCCCTCTCAAAAATTACCGTTTTTTTCCCAATTTTCAACTGCTTTTTTCCAAAAATCAAAACGTATTGTTTTGGTTATATTGAATTTTTTATGTACGACTTATCTAAAATGGAATGCTATTGTTTTCGGTCATTCGGATGCTTAAAATAATGGTGAAAAACAGCAGTTTCTATGTATATTTGTAAGACTTAGAAAAACACATCGATCATGTGGATGTCAAACTTGTGTGTCAAAACATCATAAGAAATTTAATATGCATGTGAATCGGTTAAAATAGCTTTATTTGCAAATTGCAAGTACATGTGCTAGTAATTCTACAACAAGCTTCCTTGATTTCACGAAAATTGAACTGTTTTTCATCCTGCAGATACTAGCATTGCAGAGAAATACAGCAAAACATGCTTGTAAATCGTGTCAAGATTATTCCATCTCCAATGCGAGCAATAACAAGAAATTGGGAATGATTTTTTCTCATTAATGTCTACCATTATGACAAAAAATGGAATAAACGACAATCAAAGAACAAAAATGAAAGAAAATTAAGAATGTAGAAGTGTGTCCATTTTGTTGAAAAATTTTGTAGCAAATAAATTTAATAAATGATATTACATTAACTTATATATTTTATTTTACTTGTCAATATGAAGGTTAACTACAATCTTATTGTTTTTCCCAATTTGATGCAAATGTCGACAATTTTTCCCAACTGAAAAGGCGCAGACCCCTTTTAAAAATTGTAGATAAATCACTGCTTTGTTAGCTCTTCTTTGGAAAAATTCTATTTATGGAGATTTTGTGTCTTTAGATCAATGGAGTCCTCTAAATCCAGAGGGAAAGCGCTTATATGACAGAGATTTCCTTCTCAGCATCCAGTATTCTTCAGAGTCCACTCAAAAACCTGCAGGTTTACCAGATCTTCCTGAAATTATCCTGGACAAGGTAGGATAAAAATCACTGAAAAGAGTTAGCTATTTAATTTCATTCAGTATCCATGTACTTCTTTTGTGCTTATTTGCTTATATGTTTTTGAACTCAATTTTAGCCTCATAGCTCCCAGCCTGGTGGAAGATCCTTTCAGAGTTTCAATACAGATCCAGGGCGGTCATTTGATTTCACTCCAGGATTTGTACGAGGCCCATCAAGAGTGAGTAGAACCAAAATTACCATAGATTTTGTGCTGAAATGGCAGCAATATCAGTCAAACCAAGGATGATGATAGAAAGTTATCCCTGTCAGAGAAATTCTGCTGAAAACTTAATCTGAAAATTGGTTTTCTTATGTGTAGAAAAAAAAAATGAAAGTAAAAAGAAGAAAAGAAAGAGTTTAGACTGATTTTATCGCAGTTGAAGTTACAGATGCTAAATTATCCATGAATAATTTTTGCAGGGTCCACCCATGACGAAAGGAGGAAGCAACAGCCAGAGAGGCAGAGGAGGCGCGGCCACCCCTCGTAAAGTGATTTCTATTGGTTCAATCTCACAGGATGTTACTCTCCACAAAGCCGAGTCTGCCTGGAAGCCAGGAAGAAAGAAGGATCAGTCAGAAATTGATGAAGATACAAGGAAAACAGAGGTGAGGTTACATTTATATTGGATTGATGTTACAGCATTGCAAATATTAACCATCCCATGATGGGTAGCAGCAATTTTTTTAGGTGTTGGCTAGGTACTTTAAACAGCCAACACCAAAAAACGTAAAGGTTTACTAGTAAAATGTTCAGCTACTTCTAAGTAACTTCATAATGTTCAAAGTGAAACCCTTGGCAAGCAATAAAAATTGTTTATTCTCTGTAACAAGAAGTAGGAACTCACAGAAACTGACACATGATGCAATGCTACATAAAGTTATCCAGGTCTTAACAATTATGTAGAATATTCATTGGTTCTGATTGTAGTTTTATGGAGTTCATTGTCATAATAATTACATAATCTATGAAATGGCTTGACTTTCGAACTTACAAGTTAATATATTTTTCAGGAATTGTACAAGAAAGTTCGCAGTATCCTCAACAAATTGACACCACAGAGATTCCAAACACTTGTGAAGCAAGTTTCCGAAATGGAAATAAACACAGAGGAAAGATTGAAGGGTGTAACTGATCTTATATTTGAAAAGGTGAGAGGAGTTGAAGAATCCGTCAACCGCATTGTTTTGTGTAAATGATGATTAAAAGTTATCCCTGTCTGAAAGTTGCTGGTGATAAACATATTCTGATTGGCACCTAAAGTACCTTTATTTCAGACGTGGTAGTTAAGGCTTGATTGTTTCATTTAGTTTCATTTTCTTACAGGCTATAAGTGAACCTGGATTCAGTGTGGCATATGCCAGCATGTGTAGATATCTTGCTATGGTAAGTTATACATTGTATATTTTACGGGATATATTTGTCACTCTGTCTTCACTTTCCTAAATTCCATTGCTTGTCAATTTTTCCTTATAATGTGGGACTCCTTTTTGCAGATTAAAGTAGCTTCCACCTCCAAATCAGGGGAATTTGTCAATTTTCGTGCAATATTGTTGACCAGATGTCAGAAAGAGTTTGAAAAAGATAAAGATTCAGAAAAAGAAATGGAAGAAAGAAGAAAAGTCATTGAAGAAACACAGGTATATAACTGATACTCTGAGAATGTAATGAAGGTTCAACATTACGAAAATTATAAAGTTGTCCATTTGGAAAGTTACCTGCAAATTTCATTTGACCAGATGATTTTTACCTAATAACTGATAATTTTGAATTCTGATAATCATAGAAATCATAATGATCGAATTGAAAAGAAATTTCTTATCTCTTAAAGGATGCCAAGAAAAAGGAGGAGTTAATAGAAGAACTGAATTATTCAGAGACAAAAGCAAGAAGGCGTTCTCTGGGAAATATCAGGTAAAGACTTTGCTCGTAAAAAGGGCAAATAAAAATATCTTCAAATGATGCTGTTTTGTTCATTACTTTAACAGAACTATTACTGAAATAACGTTTGTTTTATTTCATTGAACAGTATCCTCAAGCTCAGATTTGATAACAGTATCAAGCTTGTTTGTACAAGCCATGCGTATTATACATGTGTTGGAATGTAATCAAAGCCATGTGTATTAAACATGTGTTGGAATGTAATCAAAGCCATTTGTATTATACATGTGTTGGAACGTAATGAAATATCCATTTACATGTACTTATATTCATTTATATGAATTTTATTTGATTCTAAGGTTCATTGGAGAGCTGTTTAATCTGAAGATGTTAACAGAAAACATCATGCACGATTGCTTGTTTAAGCTTCTGAGAGCTAAAGATGAGGAAAGTTTAGAATGTCTGTGTAGGCTTCTTTCTACAATTGGAAAAGAATTGGATTCAGATAAAGCCAAGGTAAGCTGATGTTTTAGTTTTCTTTATTTCAATCATTATCCAAGCATAGTTGCCTACATTGTATTGCAGTCTTAACGAAAACTCATAGGTTCGAAGACCGAGGCCAGTGAATTTTGATGTCGGGTCAGTGAAAATCAAAATTCAAGAAGTCCGATGGGCTTGTTGATTTTAAAAATCAAACACAGTCAATATATATTTTAACTGACTTACTTGCATAAATTTCATTAATAAAAAGAACAAACACGTGTTGTTGAATCGTATTATTATACCTAATAACCCTATTATAACATGGATGTATTAGATAACAATCGGAACTAGCTAGTAACTATTAGCTAGTACGTAAAATGTGCGAATTTCCAACGAACAACTTACCGAAATGCGACAAAAAATGGCTTCATTTCAAAATTTGAAGTACGTAAACATGTATTTATTTACAGTTATAAAAATGTAATTATTTATTTTTAATTAAGGGACCAGTAAAAATTTTGGTGGGCCAGTACATTTTGAAAGTTCACTGGTCCGACAGGCCAGTTAGTTTGAAAAGTTTTCGTGAAGACTGGTATTGTATACAGTTTCTCAATTACATACATGTATATTTATACAAAAATATTCTTTCTTTTCTTGTTTTAGCCAAGAATGGATCAGTACTTTAATCAAATGGATAAAATTGTGATTGAAAAGAAGACATCTTCCCGAGTGAGGTTCATGTTGCAAGATGTTATAGATCTCAGAAAGGTGAGAGAAATATAAAAGTAATTTTTTTTTTTTACAATGTCATTGTTAATTTTGATATTGTTCTTTTAATATTTTTGTGTATGCACTGTTGAGGTTGAGGGGATGTTTGAACATGAAAACTTTGCATTGATATTTAAAGTCTATGTTGGAGTTTGATATAGCTCTTAAATTATTTCAATGTATGTTTTACAAGGTCAAATTGCTGATGTTTATCATTTGTTTTAGTGTAAATGGGTTCCAAGGAGAGATGACAATAATCCTAAAACATTGGACCAGATTCACAAGGAAGCTCAAAAGGAAGAACAAGAGAGACAGATCTTCTTACAGCAGGCCACTGCCAAGGAGAAAGCTCAAGGAAGAGGAGGGGGTGGGGCCAGGGGTAAGTCTGCTGCACTCCTTGAACCTGTGGTTACACTGATGTACAGGGTTTCAGATTGAATCAAGTATCTATCAGACACTTGGCATATTTACAAGGAAAGTAATCTAAAATAGGCCAATTAATTTTCGAAAATAGTCAGTTTTTCAACTTCAAATTCTCCATATTTATGTATTTCAAAGCATTTTGCTTGTTCCTACTACTTCTTGTTAATATTTATATTGCCAAATGGCCAATGGCAATCTGAAACCCTAGACACAATATAGAAAAACTTTCATAAATTAACATGTGCTTAGTTATATATTTAGCTTATTTTCACCAAAATGTATCAGGAAAAAGGTTATGCAACTTATGATGAGCTTTTTTGGATCTGAATATATATGAAGACCATTTTCCTCGTTCCTGAAGTTGCACTTTGTACATCATAAGCATTAGGTCACTGGAACCAATAAGATGACCTAATGCTATCAGTATTTGTTTGTCATTGTTCAGACATGCATAAACAAAATGTCTATAGCTTAAATAATTCATTGATACTCAGGTGACTATTCAGGTCCATGGGCCTCTTCATATGTAGGTTTATGATCTTAAAGAAATAGAAAATTTGATTTTGTTCCCAGGATCAAGAGGCCCTCCTGGACCAGGAATGGGATCAAGTGATGGATGGAATACTGTGGGTAAACCTAACATTAGGGTGGAAAGACAGTCCATTGATCCATCAAGGCTCAAAATCACCAAGGTAATTAACTAGCAAATTATATGGCACATTGATAATCATCTACATACATGTATAATCAGTAAAGATTTCTGGCCAATATATCATTTTAAGGATGTTTGCAATTTCGTATTCTTAAATTAGTAAAAATGGTTATTGTTAACAAAAATGTCAAAAATCTCTTCAAGTCTCATTGAAAAGATTATCATGAATTTCAGCAAAATCTGGATGAGTCCAACATTCAGCTTGGCCCTGGAGGTGGAACAAACCGATTCTCTGGCTGGCAGCGGGGAAGCACTGGAGGAGGAGCTCGGAACTCCCAGGAACAAGAAAAACCCAATGCACCAGCCAACAGGCAAGTAGAGTCCAAACTCGTGTTAACACTGAACTTTCTACAGTAAACCTGAATAGTCCAAACTTTGTTACCATTGAGCATTTTCAAAGAAGTGAAGTTTTGGGTGTAAGTTTCAGAAATTAAACACTGCTTTTTTCTTTACAGATTTTCTGCTCTCAGTAAACCTGAGGATGATAGCAGGGGTAGGTTTGGAACCAGCCCTGCCCGAGGTGATAGTCGAGGGCGAGGCAGTGGAGGGTTTGGTCGCCCACAGAGTCGAGGTATCACCCCAAGATCTTCCATGGAGCAAGAGAAGGAGCGAGCTCTTGCCGCTGTTAGGTATGACAACTTTTTTTGCCCTTCAGGAGTTTTTGATCCGTTTCACTCCACACAAATGTACCATTATAAAGGGGGAATATTTAAGGGAAATTGACATAGAATCCAACTTCTTTGTGCTAGGTTGTGTCTAATTGACAAAAGTTTAGTTTTGAAAGAATTTATAGAGTTTTCATCAAGCAGAAATGGAACAGTGAATACTGTTACATCACATCACATGTTTGCCTAAATATAAAAGAAGGTTAATAAAAGCCAAAAACTTGCCTATTAAACAAAAATAATTTCACGATATTAATGTTTGCTTTGACCTTGATTGTAGGGATGTTGTTGGTGGTCAGACCACACCCCGCCAGGGACAGAGCAGAGAGAGCAGCAGAGGACGTGAGCCACGCAGACCGGATGTCGATAAGACCAGCAAACCAGCACCACCTGCCACTAAGGAGCTAACAAAGGAAGAGATGGAGAAGAAAACTAAGGCCATTCTGGATGAATATCTGCATGTACAGGATATCAAGGTAGAGACAAGTTAATATACAACTGTAGAGGAAAATTTTAAAACATGATTTCAGTCTGAATTCAATTCTTTGTTATTTTTGTGCAGGAGGCCATGCTTTGTGTGGAGGAGCTGAAGTCTCCCGCTGTTATGCACATATTTGTTAGCACAGCTGTGAACTACATCCTGGAGAGGTCCAGTATAGCACGCAGTCAGACAGGCCTTCTCCTGCATGATCTAGTCAAAAAGAATGTGTTATCTGTCCCTGTGTATATTGAAGGGTAAGTATTTTGAACTATACGAGAAAATGTATTGGAAAATTTAAATGATACTGAGAATTACCTTTATTATCTTGAAAGATGTCCATTCATTGTTACCTTATATTTGTTAAGGCCTTTCTCTTTCATAAGGTTAATGATTTTTCTTGTCTCACACATAGGCTTACAGAAATTCTTCAGTTTGCTGAAGACATGGAAATTGACATTCCAAAAATCTGGCAGTACTTTGGTGAGCTCATAGGTCCAATGGTTCAAGATGGCAGTGTTCCCCTTAACTTCCTCAGAAAAGCTGCTGAACCTCTGAAAGAGAACAACAAAGCTGGTCTTCTTGTTGCTGAGGTTCTACATGCTGCTAGTCATAGAGAGGTACAGTACATGTACAGTGCCACTGCTAAATATTTCATTATTGACATTAAGTGAAGCAGTTATGTAAAAAGCTATTTGTCTAAATTACCACATGGCATAAATTTCTACACTGAAAGTTAAAGACCACTTTCAAGTTGAAGCAAATTCAGATGCAACTTATGATGACTGTTGTTATATTCTTCTGACAAAACTGAAGACCATTTTCCTCGTTCCTGAAGTTGCATTTTACAATTTGCCTTCATTTTTACTGTACTAAAAAAAATTATCACAAAAATTGGGGAAAAAAACAAAATGCAATGGGCATTTTCTCTTCCATGTTGAATGAAAACTTAAATTAGCTAATAAGAAAATGTTGTGTAACTGTTTGCATGAAACACTGCTGTAATTTCAATATATTTGTTCTGTAGGGTCACAAGAAGGTTGGATCTCTGTGGAGACAGTCTAGTCTACAGTGGGATGAGTTCATGCCAGCAAATAATGTGGATCAGTTCATTAAGGATAAAGTAAGTGTGACAGAACAGTTGATTAATATACATCTTAGTGTACTAGACTTGTTTGCTGGTAAGATAGTGAAAATTGTTCATGATTTTGATAATTTACTTGTGAATGTTAGATTTTCTGAGGTTGAAATATGATTAGAAAAAGATTATGTTCTGTAATGTTGTTCTTTTTAAATTTACAGAAGCTTGAATTTACTGCTGGGGACGACAGTCAGCCAAGCACACCAACAGTCTCTATACCCATGGAAAAAGTCCAGGAAAAACTGCAGCAGCTTCTCACAAAGGAAAAGGCTGATAATGAGGCCATCTTTGATTGGATTGAGGTACACTGTTTAATGCATCAAAAATCATACATTTTAAGTGTTGCTGGTGTTGAAGAAGTTGAAAATTTATCAGTGTTTTATAATTGTGTTGTTCTTTGCTCGTAGGAGAGTGTAGATGATAAAACCGTTAAGGGCAACAAATTCATCCGTGCCTTGATGACAGCAGTTTGTGATAGTGCAATATCTGGTATGTTGATAATCATTGACAAAATGGTGTTTTTTTATGTAATTTCAAATACACACAACCTTAATAAATGGATTTATGTTTAATAGGGGTTGGAAGTAGTGCACGTGTGAATCCAGAGGTTATCAAAACCAGAGGAGATTTGCTGCAGAAATACTTGGATCACCAGGCAGAGTCTGAATTACAAGCCTTGTATGCTTTACAAGCCCTGGTACACAAGTTGGAGCACCCACAAGGTAATTCCTAATTTCAATGGTTCTGAATGTTGTAATGCAGCAAATGAGAATAGGTAAATAACAAAAAAAATTTAAATCAAGAGTGATAATTGATTTCATTTCCAATTTATTATTTTCCACAGGAGTATTGCGAACACTGTTTGATACCTTGTATGATGAGGACATTATTTCTGAGGATGGATTTAATCAGTGGGAGAAAAGTAAGGACCCTAATGAACAAGAAGGAAAGGGAGTGGCAATGAAACAAGTGGTTCAGTTCTTCACGTGGCTACGAGAAGCAGAGGATATGAGTGATAGCTGAGAATAATCATATTATAGATCTTAAAGGAATTGGGGGATGGGAATATATATCTATTTATCAGTGGATTTTCAGTGAAAAAGATTGCTTCATGTGAAAACATTCATTACATTTCAGTGGAATGGATTGTGATTGTTTATCCAGATTCCATTTGAGGTGATTTAAAGCCATATTCATGATCCCTATTCTTATTGGAAAATCATATTGTTGCAGATTGTTTCAAGTGAATGTTTATAAATTTCTATGCTTATTGTGAGCATTTTAGTTATTGTTTGGTGTGACTGCCAACCAATTCATCCAGAATAAACCATGGTTTAAAACCAGAACTTTAAAGGCTGTGCGAATCTGTGCATTTTTACTGCAGATAGGACTGCATTAATTGCTCATTTATATGTCCACATGGTGAATTGCTGTCGGAAAGAGAGAATCATGAAATGATTGCATTTGATTCTTTGCATTATTATTGATAGAAGAAAACCTCTGGTGCTATTTAACCTTGCTGGACTTTTTTTCATAACCAGAATGAACAAGTTTGAAAAACCATTCAGTAATAGCCAATAAGAAACCATTGAATGTATGTTGTGTGCATGTTGAATGTTGCTGTTTTGGTGCAATTGCTATAATTTATATATTTTATTTTCCTGGGAGACATACTGCCTATAATATAATATGCAAGTGTAAATTATTCTTGTCAATATTTTTGTACATTTTTCTGTCTTTGATTTCAATGTGATAATAGATCTAGGGATATAATAATGATATAAATCTCTGTTGATGTGTTTCATAAGCACCATGTTAAGCAAAATGTCATGTGGGATTTCTGTTAACTCTGTAAATTTTAATAGAAGAATTTAGAAGTAAGAACTTGGTTATTTCCTGTTATTGTTTTCTGTATGTCTCTGAAAAAGATACATTCAATATTTTTGTTCCATTGAGTTTATTTAAAGATTATGCCCCAATTTGTCTTTTTTTTTTTTGCTGATGAGATGTGTAAATAGTTATCAGACAACTGTACATCATGTTGAAATAATGTCTGATTTTAAATATTTCCTTTAAAGCTCCTTTCACATTGTTTATGTGTGATTGATAATTGCTACTGATTTCCAAAAGAAGGGGTTGTAATGAAATAGAAGAGACATTAAATAAATATTGCAAAAAAAACTATTGTGTTTCTTGTGTGATCTTTTGCATGTAGTTGAATTTAAGGCATTTGGAACTAAATTTTACTTATTTATTGCTGAAAACAAAATTTTTATTTCTTTAAAAAAAACTTGATCATGTATCAATGTTACCAGACAGTTTGGACAATGTTTTGAAGTGATACAATGGAACATGAAGATTTCTGCTTTTCACTTTTTCAAAAAGCTAGCCATCCACTGGAAATGAGAAGGGGTTGCAAGTCATGCTTAAAAGTGTAAATGTGTAATGATACCCAGTATTCCTATTAAAAGGTGTAATGATGATTGTGTACAAGTTGACATTTGCACCTTATATTTACAGCATAAATAAGTAAAGAAAGTGGGTGCACTAGATAGGCAGTCGGCAGGAATCATTGACACGAAACAATTCAGATTTAAATGTCCAAGCACCATGTAGTTTTAATGTGTATCCTATATATCTTATAAAAACTGCATGGGAATGGATTTCTGTCTTATGTTTGTTTATTTGTAAATAATTTTTTCAATTAAAAGGTGTCAAGAAAGATAAATTATCTATGCTGGATACATCAGCTGTACATTTTCATGTAATAGATTATAATAGAAGTCTAACACTAAATAATTTTTGTGCTCAGTTTTCAAATGCACTGAAAATATTGAATGTAACAGAACGATCAAAGTTGCTAGTTTTTTTTTAATATATTCAATATTTTTTCATCAGGTTTAACTTTGTAGTTACAAGTTCATGTATGTTTATTTCCATTTGAGAACGTTAGCACTATAAATGACAAAATGTAAACGCATTGAAAAATAAAACAATGTTAAATGATTTGCTACTTTATTCAAGGAGTATTTAAAATATTCAAAAATTTGAAGCTCAAAGAAAAATAAAATAAAAGAAATCACTGTATTCGAACCTAAAATACTGCTTCGATATGGCTCGAATCCAGCGACAAACCAATATATTTCCATTTCTAAATTTTTTCTCTATGATAACCCTTTGAAAGTATGCGGGGTTGATTTCCTGATAATTCTGCCGGAATGTAAATTAGGCAGGTCGATAGGTCAGAAGCTAAGGAGGCCGAGTATGCATGCAAATCTCGTGCGCATCTGTCTCTGAGTCTGACGCTAAGGAGGCCAAATATGCATGAAAATTTCGTGCGGCTTCCGTTGTGTTTGACGTCAGTGGGCTAGGACTATTGAAATTGGGATGGAAATCCTCGTGTGATGTAAATCTATGCCTGCATTTTTAAAGTTTTAATCTACAATTTTATTTCGCAATGAAATGGAAATATAAGGAATCACTGTCTAGTTCGTATAGTATGCCATGGACATCTTGATGCCCTGGCATACTATACGAACTAGACAGTGAGTCCTGAAGTAGCTACCGCGGAACACTATACATAACTAGTATTTAAATCATTATTTAAAGCCAAAGCCCTATACATTTGAACTTTAATTTTCTACCAGAAAATAAATGGAAAAAGTTTAGATTTTGGTATTTCTGGGTCGTCTCTCCATTTTTATTGCTATCCGTTTTTGTCCGTCGTCGTGCGTCGTTCGTTAACATTTGAACATTTTCTGCTTCTCTGCAACCACTCAACCAATTTCCACCAAATTTTACATAAAGCATCTATGGGTGAAGGGGAACAAAAATTGTGAATTTCATGGTCCCTGTCCCCCTGGGGCCTGAGGGGTGGGGCCAAACCCCCGAAAATTAGTGCAATCTTTAAAAATCTTCTTCTTTACTCCTGGACATCAAGCAGTCGAACTGTTAGCATGAATGTAATGACCATTGAATCCTCTACCAAAATTGTGAAATGTGTGGACCAAGGGTCGAGGGTTCATGTGTGGTAGTGGCACTATACTTATTATTGCTGAATATTACTGTTTAGTTGAAATGCATTTTTTTGTTCGCCTACTCTGTCTATGGGTATTAAGTAACCAAACTAAACATGCTAAGTGTATAGTTATGATTAGCAATGGTGACTCTTTCAAAAATGTGAATGCCATGACGTCTAGTTTAAAACATGAACCAAAGTAACCCATGGGCCTCTTGTTTAAACAACTGGATTAAATGTTACGGTTAAAAATACACTTATAACACATTTGAAATTCATGGAGAGAAGACCCAGAAACAACAAAATTAATGAAAAACGGCTATAAAAGAGTCGATTTTTGCATCATTTGACTCGTACGGCTATATTCAGGTGCATATTCAAATAAGATCAAACATATTTAACTGAATATTTGCCCATTTTACATTTACCTACAACACAATAATTGTCTAGGTTTTGAAAAAAATGTATAAATCGATGATATTTTTTTATTCTTTTTATGAGCCACTATTCCTGCCGAATCGCCATCTAAAGCGCCCTCTTTCTTTTCAGCGAAATACGGTTCCCTGAATTTTTTTGAAATTTTTCAATTAGAAAATGCAAATCTGCTCTCATTTGCCATCAAATATAGGAAATTTGATAATTATCAATTTTCCATTTATAATACACACTTATTAATCTAGGTTACTTTACCAGGAGTGAATACACTTTACTTTGTTAAGAGATAAGGGTAGTCATTCTATATCTGAAGTATTCTGGAAAAAATGAACATTTCAGGTGATATGTTATCATCCTAAAGAAATGAACATTTTAGATTATGCTAAAGTACTTTTTTCCCCTTACATTTTCGACTCCTGAACCAATATTGGTTCTACATGTGGCTCTGGACAAAGGGAGATAACTTTGGGAAATGATGTCTGCGTGTTCATGTAATTATTATTTTTCGCAATGCAGCCAAAACCATATTCAATGAATGTCGGTCTTTCGCACCATGTCCACTTCACTTTGCTCGAAGTAACAAATTGAAAAAAAGTTATTTTTGAAAAGATTTTCAGTATGAAAGGATTCAAGCAGCGTCATGTGAAATACAAAATAAAACTGTATTTTGGTACGATATAAACATTATAAAGTATATTTTTCCTCTTCATTTAGGAAACTAAAATGGTTTTAAGATTTTATGCAGAGTGGACCCTTCTGTTATTAAACAGTTTTCAAAAATCTTCAAGGGAAAAATTTAAGACGAAGTTCTCTTGTTGAATGAATTATTTGTACAGGTATCTGTTGAGTGTTCATCGAACATTTGAAAATTTTTCCTGGTAAATCCTCTTCTACTCTAAACTGCTTTAAATTAGTTTCAGAGTTATTTTATACAGGATGGATATTTAAGGTTAGAAAATTATTTTATCTTTTATGGATCGGATACCTTATCAAAACAAATGGTAAAAATTTTATTTTGTTATCAAAATTATTTTAAAAGTTATATTGATTTGAAATTTTGACTTAAGTCTGTAATTAGTTTATGGTCTTGGGGCTTGATAACCCTATACCTTGGATGGACTAATAGCCATTACATATACTAGAGGTGAAATGATTAGCTTTACCTGGTTGTGGATAAAAAAGGCTGTAGCTATAGGCGTTAGCTGGTAATCCATATTTGGCGGTGACCTATAGCAGTGGGTTAATTAGCTATACAAATATATTATTTTTATCATTTTTTCCAAGCTCTCTGATTGGCTCAAATTAAGTATATAACTGCATCAAGACTTGAGTTACTATTTATAGAATCTGAAATGCATATTGACTTGAGGTTTCTTAAAATGGAGATAATTTCTGTAAAACAAATTAGTACTGATTTCAATCATAGCTAATACAGTGTATGATTTGATGTTTCTAGAAAAAAAAATATTTATTTCAACTTCTACTAATTTTTCAATGTTCTGTATTTGATGAGACGAAAAAGATGCATTGAATTAGGATCTACGTTATATTAAAACATATTGGATATGTGTGTCAAATATTGATACAAAACATAATCAAATAAATGAAGTATTTTGAATAAGTAAATCCTCTAAATTATTCCATCAATATAAAGGAAACACATTTACATTAAACAGTGTAATTTACATTGATCCCTAGTCTCTAAGTGTTAAAGAGAGAAAACTTTTTTCCATTATTTTCATAATTTGTTTTGTTAATATATGTAAAAGATAATATAACAAATGTAGCCCTTTAATTCGGTCAATCCATAGATATATCAACTTCACAGAAAAGCATATCGACCGAGCACGATTGACCTCATCAATGGGCTACATTTATATAAGAATCAGTATTCACTGCCTTCTCTCTTGCTTTAGATTCGGAACGACTGCAGATGCTTGAATCTTTCAGAAAAAAGGACTTTTAAGTATTTGTCAGATTAATCTAGACTAAGAGTGGTGAGTTTTCCCAGCTATAATATTAAGGAAGCACTGGTTTATCGTCCAGTTTATGGGGAGAGCGAAACAGGCAGTAAAGAAGCTTAAGATATCACTTGAAATGTAAAGCAGTAGGTATAGATTTGTAATAAATGAAGAACTTTTTCTATGTCATTTAATGACACATTTATTCATATTCGCTTTGACATTCATACTGTACATTATTGAAATAATGTCCATGTATTGGAGGGGAAAAAATCCAGCAGTTTTGTCCCCCTTACGACACTGTCCAATAAATTAGACGGCAGTATTGTCATAACAAAGAAAGAATAACAACATATTGAAATCTCTTAACATTAATATATGAACATGAAATTTAGTAAAATCAAGCAAAATGCAATATTTGTGACTTTTTGTTCTGTTGATGAACTTGATAAAAGATCATAGTCGTAATCGCGAGAGAAAAGTGAGAAAGACAACAGAGGATGTTCCAATCCATTCTTTGCTTCTAACACCCCGCTGGCATAAGACCAGTCACCCGGTGCTGCCAGCTGAAAAGTTTCCTCACCGAACAGAAGAATTTCTGGAAATATGTACGGTGACCTGAAAGTACCAGAAAGCTTGAGATGATCAAAATACGTGTTCGAAACAATGGAACCCTCTCCGCATGATGATTTGTTGTTGGTTTTGCACCTGACCACTCCACAAACCTGGATATAGTAAGTCCCTTCTTTGGTATGTAAACCATCAAATGCACCAAGAGCATACAATTCTGTGATATTTTCTCGTGAAGTGTAAGCTGCTGTACAACATAGCTTATTATGACAGACCCGAGCTTTTCCACTAGACTGCGAGAGAGCAGCGTAATTGAACATGTCTCCAAAGGTTTCTGCTTGAAATTCATCTTGTCCAGAACTATTGTTCATTAGGTCGACAACCGATTCCCCATTATTTACATCTTGTTTGTTCGACAGTAGATTTGTATGCAAAATATTCAGATCTGACACCAATAGCTTTCCGCCACTCGAAACACTGTTGTTATAGTAATAGGCTCTGGCTCCTCCTGGAGAGTAAATTCCACTTCCTTGGAAACGGTATCGAGGATTGTGCATGTTGGCTGCCAAAAAATTAACTCCAAATCCAGCAGCTACCGCGGAATGGAACTGGACTGCCGCAAGAAATGGAGGGGTGTCCATCCAGGCAGTAGGAAATGCAATATTACTCACCCCTCTCTCCTTCATCAAAACAACCACAGGGTTCCGAAAGAGTATATCAAAACAAGTGAACACACCAAAGGTTCCGAATGGTGTCTCAAACGAGACGGCCTCTTCAGATGTTGATGGGTTGAACATGAATTCAAAGAATAAGTTGATTTTGTGATATTTGGCGATAAGTGTTCCATTGCTATCGTACACTACGTCTGTATTAAATTGATGATGGTGGTGTGAAGGGCAAGTACCGTTACGGGCATCACAAGGCTGAATGTCTCCCATGTTGGCGACAAGGTATAGAGAGTTGTTCTTTGCCAGGCAACTGAGAGTGTGCTGCACCTCCGTGTCTGGATATTTTTCGGGGTGTTCACATGGATTCCACTTTTCTGTTTTGGGATCCGGTATGTATTCAAGATATGGTCTAATGGATTTTCTGGTGTGACCCATATAAGTTAGTCCATCCTCTGGGAACACAATTATGTCAACACTCTGAAATGGTGAAGAAAATGCAACTGATTCATATACATACATAAGTACAATCTAATCAAATGATGCATTTATTATTACAATGTTCTATTATTATTTTTTATTTGTAGTCACGCCCAATCCCATTGAACAAACTTGAATCTGCGCTCCTTGAGCATGCTTCTTATAAATATGAATAGACATGACCTTGCTGTTCTTGATTTTATTTTATTTCCCCTTATTTTCTTATGAAAAACTTAGATCCCCTGCTGTGACCCCATCCAACCTCCGGGTGTCCTGATTCAAATGAAATCGAATCTATATACATGTATTCTATATATTCTATATATATATGAATATATAATTTTATTTTTCTCCGCCCAGAAGTTCTTGAGAAAAATATTTTAAAAGATTTTCCCATACATCTCATTATAAAACTCGATTTCCAATCGTGGCCCCGCTCTACCCCCATGGGTCCTTTTGAACGTATAATTAGAAGGTACACTACAGAGGATGTTTCCACATAACATTCAGCTTTTGGTTCTTGAGAAGAAGATATTTAAAGATTTTTCCTAGAGTCATCTCAATGTAAAATTTGAATTTCCTATTGAGGCCCAGGCCTACATATACACAACGGACTTAGGATTTGAACAATTTAAAATCCCTGAAAGGATGCTTGCACGAAAGTTTCAGCTTTCTGGCCCAATGGTTCTAAAGCGGAAGACATTTTAAGGGACTCCCACCCTCAGCCAGGAAGGACAACTCTTTAATTTATAATTTAATTCAAAAAGTCTTTAAATATTAAAAGCTTGAAAATTAAATATTTTGATTACATGCCTCTCAATGTGCTTCAAGGTTCTTTGCAAAGCTTCATAAATCACTTCTAATTTCAGATCATGTTAATAAATATTGGTATCTAAAAATGCTTTTATGGGATAAAAATTTCTAATGTTAGTCAGACCTTTCTGAGAAGTTCAAAGAACCTTGAAGCACATTGACAGGCATATGATGAAAATTGTTGCATGAAAAGATTTAATTTTCAAGCTTCATTTAAAGACTTTTTGAATTAAATTATAAATTAAAGAGTTGTCCTTCCTGGCTGAGGGTCGGAGTCCCTTAAAGATGCTTTTATATAATGTCAATTCATATTTATCTCCTCTGAAAGAGGTCAGGATATGAATCGTATTCACAAAAGGATGCTCTGTGCAAAATTTGGACAATTATACTATTCCACCTCAAACAGCGATAGATAACGAACGGAAAAGCCCTCTTGAACCTTCGGCACCGAAGAGCTAAAACTAGACATGTTTCCTTATTATTAACATTTTAAACCAAACCTTGATTATATTAAATAAGCAAAAGAGATAATTTATCAAATTTTAAAATCTAAATGAAATCTCCCGCCAAAAGTATTACTATGCCACACACAACGAGGAGACAGTTTCTTCATCACGTGATAAGCAAATGGATTTATGAAGAATTTTAAGCTTTTCCGGGATTACTTGTCAACTCTGAGACTTTTTTTTTGCTAAGAAAGGGGAGTTATTTAGCTTTATAATGCATGAAATTCTTGTTGACTATGAAATGGTTTACTAATTATTTACAGCAAAATACGAAATGGCGGTTAAATTTTCAATAGCCTGCTGGATAGCTCATTAGGGTATTTAATTTGGTCTAACAAGTATCACATTAGGTTTGAATCTAGGTCACAAGGTTACTCAGGTGTATCATTAGATTTTACAGGTAAATGTGATTGATTTCAATGTTGTATGAAGCCACATGTATGTGCCAAAGTGTTATGCAGTAAATACATGCAATACTTTTCTTTAATTGCAAATACTTTTTGCAGAATTAGTGAATGACAGCCCCCCTTTTCCATTCTTACAAAAGGTATTGTTAACAAATTCAGGACATAGTTAGCTCCCCACTTTTCCCACTTTATGGTTTATACATAAACAGGCACATAAACTGAATAATATCATAAATACTTGGAATTATATAAATAGCACATATAAAATGTATTAAATTAATTATGAACATTTTTACACCCATCAAATTTCTCTATTCATATCTGTTACTTTCTGAAAAACAGAAATTTGAATTGATAAAGGGCTTGTTTTACAAAAGAAATTATGGCTAAGACTAGGTACTCTTGCTATTTATTCTATTCTTTACCATATTCAATTCTTATTTTATTCTTTCATATTTTAAAAAATAACATAGAGGCAAATATTAAAAGCATCACAATTAGAGAATTCTTCACTGCTATGAGAGTTAAAAACTTTTAGTTTACATACAGCTGTACATGTATATTAATTATTAAATTTTTTAAACCTATATTAATAAATCTAGCAAAACTATAAAATCAAAAATCATGGATGATGAGATTTTGACGTACAACAAATAGTGTACTCAAAGTATTTGAAAACTGGATTAAGCAATGTTAAGCAGTTTAATCTAAAACATGGGTGCTGGTGCTATTGTTTACTAACATTTGTTTAAAAGAGAAATTTTACCCTGTAATTTGAAATTACTTGTATGTTAATTATGAAAATAGATTATAATGGGTTTTTAGAATGGAAGTGACAAGACTTGATAGCAATTAGAAAGGATAGTGTGCAGAGGATATATGCATTATTGAAGCGCCGGAATACAATTTTACTGAAAAAAAATTCAATTAAAGAAAAGTATTGCATATATTTACAGCTTAAAACTTTAGCACATACATGTGGCTTCATACAACATTGAAATCAACTCACATTTACCTGTAAAATCTAATGATACACCTGAGTAACCTTGTGACCTAGATTCAAACCTAATGTGATACTTGTTAGACCAAATTAAATACCCTATTGAGCTATCCAGCAGGCTATTGAAAATTTAACCGCCATTTCGTATTTTGCTGTAACGATCATCAAACATAAACACTACCACGTGAGGCGTTATAGAAGCTTCTGATTTGATCTGAGATTGCCTGTTAATGAAAGATGTAATAAATCACTGTGACCACTTGGGGAATTTTCGCTAGCCACACGGAGGTTATCAGTAATCAAACAACAGGGACTCTTAGATTTAGGGATGGAGATCTAACAGGTCACTAATGACCATAAAATAGAAGGCGGAGCTTAGCTCTTGCCATTTTGCCGGGAAATCTTTCCGATTCAGAATTCAATTAAAAGCACCTAAATACAGAAAAGAAACCCCTGTTCCTGTGAACATGCATATGAAATATGGATAAGTGTAGGGTATCCAAAGCTGAATCTCCAAGGTGTCATATATTTCTAGCTTTGGCGGAATTTGTCGTGTAATGGGTTTTTGCCCTCTACATGTACTCTCACACAGTTGGTGGTATTTTATCAAAGGATTCAGCTCCCTTATTTATAGACCAATTTCTTTGAAAACTGGCTAGATTGCATATCAAATGTGTGTTCATTAAAAACATATTCAAATGTGTTCACAATAACGTATATCAGATTTTTATGCGCCCGAATTTATTCGGGGCGTATATTGTTTTTGTCCTGTCTGTCTGTTTATCTGTTTGTCTGTCTGTTTGTCTGTTTGTCTGTCTGTTGTCAACTTTAACCTTCGCCATAACTTTTGAACCGTTCGAGATAGAGACTTTATATTTAAAAGCAAACTCCACTAATTAGGCACTTTCAACTGACACCAAGGACAATGACCTTGTGACCTTGACTATGACCTATATGCTAAAAATAGATTTTTCGAACTTTCGCTATAACTTTTGAACCATAGGAGATAGAGACTTTATATTTGGTATGCATACTTCACCAATTAAGTGCTTTCAAACGATACCAAGGTCAATCTTGTTTAAAATATATTTTGCTCTTAGTCTGGGAATTACTAAGTATTGATGGAAATGTAGAATTGGGCTTTGAAATTGGTAACATTTAGGGACAAATGGTTGAAACTTTTGAAACTTTTGAAATAGAAGATTTTTCAAGAATCTGAGATACTATTTTTAAGTTCAATCTTTAATCTATCTTAAGCATAATATTGACTTTGAGAGGTAGAATACAAAAAAAAATAAATCAAATATTTATGCACTTATAGGACAAGTTAATAGGACAAATAGGCATTTATAGGACAAGTTAATATTTGGTATTCACACAAAGGTTATGCATGAGTTGTTTTATATCTCGGCTTACCTGAAAATGAGCCTCCTCAGCAACATTTCGGTACACCTCCAGGTTTTTTGTCATGTACTCTAGAGCCTCTTTTCGCGTTACCACGACTTCTCTGTTGGGTGGGACAGAAGCATGTTCGTATACAGCCGCTCTGAATGTCTTGTCATCGTAACCTCTAGTATAAACATACAGAAACCAAAAAGTAACCAAAACGAACTTCCAAGATCTCAACGACATCGTACCGTTTTAAGAAATGTTGTAGGGAACGTTTCAGGTTCTTGGACTTTGCTCCCCATCTGCCAATTCTGTGATAGGGATTTCATAAGCGATTCTATGAGTAATGCTATTTATCTGCAGGATATAAACAAACTCAGGAGTGACCTATATGTTTTCTATCTTAAACGCTTTCGAGTAGTTCGCCCTTGAAGGATCTCTGAAATATTTTGTTAATAATAAGGATGAGCACCTTATTTCAACGTATGAATCCATTTATTTCATTTCAAAAATTGCTTTTATATACAAAGAATTATAATTTTTATGCGAGTTAAAGGAGCGGAAAGAAGTATAAACTCTTACTTCATACTAAAATTTATTATGATTTTTTTTAATTGTATGGATGTAGTGAATCATAGGCGTCGGAAGCAAATTGAAACTGGGGGGGGGGGGGCTAAACCAACAAAAAAGCTTACTGCTACACCGCAATTTAATGCCTATATTATGTATATATTTTTTTTTAAAAAGTGCCCCCCTAGCCCCCCTCGGTTCCGACGCCTATGTAAACTGAAATGACTACTTTGCATGATATTTGTTTGAAATACGGAAGAACATTTTTCTACACGATAGGTATATGTTATTTATCTTAATTCAGTTATGTTTATTACGTACATGTAAATAGTTAGATTGTATTAGTGCAACTTTAATAAATCATTGAGAAATAACTACAAAAATTGTTAACAGTGTATATATATAATAACCATTGCCCCATCGCCTTCGCACCATCGTGTCATCTCATCTCACCATCGCATTGTCGCTCCATCGCATCATCGACATCCCGCTATCGGTTTATAATCATCTCACCATCGCTTCATCGTTATCGTCTCATCGCATTATCGATTTAGCGATGCGACAGTGAATTACATGGCGCTATCCGGATTCCATAGAAACATTACCAGTTCTAAACAGTTTACAGAACACGCAGGGGATTGACGTACGCAGAAAATAAGTTCTACATTGTTTTCATATTTCACGTCGCTTCGTAATTTATGGACTTTTGACCGGAATTAGCTCTTGAAGTACCATTGACTTTTGCCGTTCTTATAACATTTGTTTGATTCTAGAGAGTTATACTGGTGATAAGAATTTTGAAGCAATATTTGGCCCCGTTGTTATCAGGAGATTGAAATTGATACTTAAAGGTACTTGGACACAGATTTGAAGTTAATTTTTTCTGTATAATATCACGAATTATATATTTTAATAGCATTTCACACAAAAATTAATTAAGAATCTTATTTCATTTAAAAGTTATTAAAACTTTTAATTTTTTGGCGGGTTTGATTGACACACCCTTTCACTTTCACAATTTTTAACTTTATTCTTAAGCCTTTGGAAAAGTGGCAATCGTGTTGTGTATTAATGAGAAACATTAAAACTTAAACCCAGAAAAATAATTTTATACAGAGTAGAAATGTTAGAAAGCAAAACTCTTTCACAAGTATCGTCCTTCCGTTGTGTACAGAGTTTAGCAAATCGAGCACACTCGTGTTATGTACACAGTTTTTGTAAACAGGGCGAAAGTTCTGTTATTGTTTGGTGTTTTGGTTCACCGGGTGCGTTCAATAGCCAAAGTCTGCTCACCACAACTACACGGACTGACAATATATTGTGTGTTTATTTTGCTTTCGAACATGTCTACACTAGTACTGAATTTTCTGGATTATATCATTAATATTTTTCATTAATATACACAACAAGATTGTCACTTTTCCTAAGGATTAAGAATAAAGTTAAAATTTGTGAAAGTGCAAGGATGTGTCAATCAAACCCGCCAAAAAAATTTTAAATCTTAATAACTTTTAAATGAAATAAGATTTTTAATTAATTTTTGTGTGAAATGCTATTAAATATATAAGTCGTAATATTATAGAAAAAATATTACAAAATATTAACTTTAAATCTGTGTCCAAGTACCTTTAATGAGATTTTATCAGAAATATGAAGAGTTAGGTAAACAAATATTACCAAATTAAAGTCCACTAAGTCTAAATTTATTAACTCTCCTTATCATGCATGGACAGCCTACAGGAGGAGCCAAAAGTCCTGATTTGGATACGTTTCTACACTTTTCTCTTAAACATGCTTATTAATTGATAAACAACAAAAAAGAATAAACAATCAATGAACAAAATTTATTCTCTTTCTTTTTTTTTCACTCTCGACCTGTAATTTGAACCTAACACAGCATTTGACCGCATTGTATAGGGGGCCTTTTGATAAAAAAAAAAAAAAGAACTGTAGCGCTTAAATTTACGTGATTTTTTTTTTTACAAATTGGTTTATCGATAAACAAAATTTATTCTCTCTCTTTTTTTTTTCACTGTCGACCTGTAATTTTAACATAACACAGCATTTGACCGCATTGTATAGAGGGCCTTTTGATAAAAAATGAACTGTAGCGGTTAAATTTACGTGAATTTTTTACAAATTGGTTTAAAAGTCCATGATATAAGTTAGTAAATTACATTACAAAGTGACTGTCATATATATGAATGAACAACAATAGTTTTGTGCCTGAACAAATAGTATCAAGTCTCGAACAGTCATTGAGAGTAAATAATCCGGTAGGGAAATTCTTCATGGAACGACTGATCCGCAATGTTGATCTAGCCCAATACTTAAGTTATACTACAAGAACAACAGGGCAGCTTTGAGCACTTATATTGCCTAGTCGGGGACCCATGACAGTGAAAAATAAAAGGGGAAATTTAAAACAAAACAAAAAATGAGATCATGGTCTTTAAATCCACACCTCTTGAAATCTCTCGACTACTGCTATCAATTCCTCACTTTGTTAGGATAGAAACTTTTGGACAAATCTGTCAACATTTTTATTTCAAAACTGTGATGTCGTGATTGAAAGTCTCATTGTGCTCTTCATAATGGATAAATAGCAATACAAAAGGTAAAATGGACAATTACAACATGTTTTTATTTGGTTATTGTGATATTTGCATATTAAAAATTAACTACATGTACCAAGTCGAACAGATTATGTGAACGCATATTTCGGTTTAACCATGATTCTTATATTTTAATAGATTATTGCTTACTGTTTATAGAACAATCTCTCTCTCCACTTATGCATTAAATTTTATGCAATCAAACTTACCTGTATGATATGCATAAAATGCAATCATAAACATTCATTATTATTACTGAAAAAATTTACTAATATAAAATTTTAAATTACACAAATTCTGCAGTGATATCTTTTTCTGAAAAGCTAGAATTTATCAATCGAGTTTTTTCCCAGAGATAAGTCCGACACCTTTGTTCCATGTTCAATTAGCTTCTTTAACAGAGATCTCAATACACTTGATCAATGGATTGTAAATATAGATGGATCAAATTGAACCATCAAGGGTGCGCTGTGCAAAAGACAATCAGAAATGCAAATAAATCATTTGTATACTAAACGTTTTAATCCTCGTGTGATTCGTGTTGAAAATGTAAAAGTTGGGAGTTGGGGTGACGAATAAATATTTTAACATATGCAATTTCGGCAATTTGTTTTGCAGGTTTGATATGGCACGACAAAAAGATGTGCAATGCAGCGGCTTAGATGAAGCAGAAAAGTCAAAACACGCCAAACTGTTTTCAGAATTTAAGGCCGAGGAATCAGCTTCGGAGATCGTCTCTGTGAATCCATTTGAGTCATGGGTCGCTCCTGTCGCAGCTCGAAAAGTGGTTCTATACAATGACAATGGCGAGAGCGTCCGAGACATTGAAGTTAGTTTTAAAATCCAGTGTTTTGGTGTCTTTGATAGAAAGAATTTCATTTTGAGTGATTACAGTGGGAAGTGTATCTATAAATTGTCACATGAAGGACACCTCACGAAACTTGTCAGTACCTCTCCCTTTAGTCCCAATGGCATCAGAGTATTTTCCAATGATCAAGGATTTGTCGTCTGCATGGTGGGAACAAGTGGCGGGAAAGTTGTGCGTTACACGCATGATGGGAAATCCCGAACTAAGACGTATCAGAAGGATGAACGTGGTCATCCTCTCTTTAAATTCCCTCGAAGAGTCGTGGACAACCTAAATGAAGATCTCATCGTCGTAGACATCATGTTCAAATCCGTCATCTGCGTCAACAAAGAAGGTAACCTTCGTTGGGTCTACAAAGGATCTCTCGAAAGTCGAAGAAATGGGATCGAATTCGATCCCTGGGATCTTGCAGCAAATTCAAAAGAAGAAATTATCGTATCAAACACAAAACCTAACACCATTGACGTTCTTAACAAGGACGGGTTGTTTTTAATGTATGTAGTGACTAAAATAGATGGAATATCTAACCCGCTCGGAATCTGTGTAGATAGTGAGGGCAAACTCTGGGTAGGGCAGGCATCTGGAAAGGTCTGCATCTACAATTACTTGAATGAGAGCTGAGGATCACCTTTATGCAGGGGGTCCCTTGTTACAAAGCCTACCAATATTTTCTTTTTCTGACAATTTTGAGAATATCATGGTCACTGCAGTACATGTTTGAAAAATTCTGAACAAGATTTTTTTTTATATTCAAATAAATGATTTATTTTAATAAATGTATGCCAGTGTTTTTAACAAATCAAAGTAACTTTGTATGTTATATCATTTCAAGTTTCTCAAGTCATAAGTCCAAGAGAATGAGTGAAACTAGAGTGTAATCTTATTGTGTGAAATAAGGACTGTACCGTGCTTCAGTTTAAGTTATATCACCCAATACCAAGTCGATAAATGTACGTAAAAGGTATAGGAATATCCATTCAATGAGTGGCCCTGTATCTTAAGACCGCGGAACATTAACTGGCAAATTTGGAAATATACACCTTACGTCATTTCTATCTGTTACAATCAAAACATTCAGTGATAGACAATGAAATGGGCGGGTACAATTCGACGCGGACGTTTGGAAAACATCTGATTGAAATTGCAGATCGAAATTCATTTTCAATCCACCTCAGCTACGCAAGAAGGCACATTATTACTGATTGACCCAGAAGACAAATAATTTCAATTTTGTTACAGTTTGAATTTTTTTGTCCAGTGTTTTAAATGAATAAATATTTAAGGGAGAAATATTTCATTTCTGTTTGGTAAATATATGTATATCTTTGTGTTGGTGGTTGGGGGGGTGGGGGGTTGAATGATTTTTAAATAAAGTCGTCCAACAGTTTTCAGTGAGAATAAATATAAAACTCATGCACTCTTATAATCCTAGAAATAAAATATATTGTCTGTTAAGCCATGACCTGACTCGACAATCCCCCTTCTAGAATCAAATATCTCCTAAAAAATAATCTTTGTCTTGTATGATATTTCGCGTTCTTAAAATTATAAGCTAAAACTCATATTAATGTGAACTTCAAACAATATGTATTTGGGAGTTGAAATATAGCTGATTTTGGATCATACATTCACTCTTTGCTTTGAAAACAGCTCAGGTGGATTGAAAATGAATTTCGATCTGCTATTTTATTCAGATGTTTTCCAAACGTCCGCGTCGAATTGTACCCGCCCATTTCGTTGCCTATCACTGAATGTTTTGATTGTAACAGATAGAAATGACGTACGCTATATATTTCCAATTTTGCCAGTTAATGTTCCGCGGTCTTATTCGTCGTCCATCCCAATGTTTTTAAGATCAACGAGCAACACGATATATTCAAAGAAACATCCTGCTGATATCGTACCAACTGTCGTATCTCTGTGATCAGATGCCGCATATCCATTGGGTTCTTCCCCAAAATTTTAAATAATGCAAAAATCAAAGAAAATGGAACTCTTCCTCTTAACATGTGAGCACAGTTTTTAGATACCGGTATTTCTTCGAAACGGCTACATCCTTGAAAGTCTTCTTTGCGTGAGGACATGAAGCAAACATACAGTGTGATGATTACAAGTAGCAGTTAGGCTAGCCATCCATAAAAGTGATGCCTCCTATATACATGTACTTAATATTTTTTAAGGGGTAATAAATCAATGTAAATAGAATTTGCATCTGCCTCGGATTTATGTTTAATTGTATCATCATATTTTTTAGAATATAATACTAGTAAAATGCAGTGTAAGTCTCATGAGTTTTTTATGTCCACTGAATGACCCTCTCCCCAGCAACTACATCACACACACCGACTTTATTTTTCTCTTCTAAATCTCCCGTAAACATTAAAGAAAATTATGTTGACCCCCACCTTCTCCAATTTCTGGAATTAAAAAAAATCTATTATTGATTGGTCCAATAGCCAAACAATTGACACCCCATTCAGAAAGATCCCGCAAAGGCAGCAGTGTTACACCAGAGGCGATTTGGTGAACACCAAACCGTCAGTAGAGTGAACCAAATACTAGTAATGCATATACCACATCCTTTATAGCCAGAAACATGTACGTCAACGATAAAAGGAAAAAAGAATCATTTAGTGACATGTTCACTATGAATCGATATGTCTTATTTTTCATAAGTTTTCTACGACGAATATGTTGCGATATGTAAAGCAGAAGAATAAAACAAAAAAAAAAGAAAGAGAGGGTAAGAAAGAGTGAGAGAGAGAGTGGTGTGAGAGAAAATATCCTGGGAGAGGGAGACTTAGGATTGGGGGAAAACGAAAGGGAAAATTTTCCCTTCCTTTTTACCTGCCCTATTCCTATGCATCCTCGAACCCCTACTCCTGATTGGAGTGGGGAGAAGTTAACTCTCTCAAACTCCACTCTTAACAGTGGAGAGGGAGAAAGAGGGGAGTGGGAGAGAGAAAGTGGGAGAAATAAAGAGAGTGTGGTGAGAGAGAGAGCGGTTAGATAGTGTGTGGGGAGGAAGAGGATAGGGGAGAGAGATGGTGGGGGGAGAGGAAAGAGAGAGAGGGGAGAGATAGAGTTGGGAGAGAATGAGAGAGGAGAAAGAGTGGGAAGATTAAATATATATATAAATGGTAAAATTATTAAATTTTAAAGGTAAAAACAAAATAAAACAAATATGTGCTGATTAAAATCTGGAATAGGGATAGTTGGGGTTGAACCGGATACCCTAAACACAAAAACAATTCATCATACACCTCTAGGCTACAACACACAATTAAGGACATACGCCACATAATTTGAACTTATTTGTCTTTTTCCCTGGAGTTGAAGAGTTCGAATACTCTGGACAGTAAAGCCTGGTACTGTGTGCTACATTTTGATGTCTATCTAATAGAAACTGTTGTATACTTATTCCAAAACAAGCTTGGATTTTTGGATATTTATACAAGAATTTTCATCGATTGATATTTTTGTCTGCTGAAAGTTTGGGATATAATTTCGCTCTGTCTGTCCGTTATGGGGCGCCGTTTTAGTATTTACTGCCAAAAAGTGAAATCACTTATTTGAATAGTTGATATCACTTATTCGAATAGGTGATACCACCTATTCATTTTCAAATTGTGATAGCACCTATTCGAAAAGGTGATATCACTTATCCAAATAGGTGATATCACCTATTCGAATAGATGACATCATCTATTGGAAATGAATAGGTGATATAACCTATTCGAATAAGTGATATCACCTATTCGTGCTGAATACGTGATTTCACCTATTCAAACTGAATAGGTGATATCCCCAATTCGAATAGGTGATATCACCTATTTGAATTTCTTACAACATTAAATAATGAATGCTCCCTATAATATATAGATTACCACTGGAACCAAGAAAATTCGGACTACCGAGTTTTCATGCGTTTTACCAATTTTTCTTAAAGTTTACCTGATAGATAAGTAAAATAAATTAATTTGTATTGGGGTTGATTAAAATTAAATGCAAAACTGTTATCTAGAATGTCTCCTAGACAATCGGATCACGCTCGCCCTTTTCCGTAACCGATAAAAAGAGTTATTTGTGGTTACGGAAATGGCCGAGTAGTTACGATTGTTATTTGTGGTTACGGAAATGACCGAGTTATAAAACGAAAGTGAAAGTAAATAAGATTTAGGGACCTATAGTCTTGGGAGCTGTTGTTATTTCATAAATAAGTAATATCACCTATTCAATTTGAGTAGGTAATATCACTTATTCGAATAGGTGATATCACCTATTCAACACGAATAGGTGATATCACTTTTTGGCGGTAAAAACCAAAACGGCGCCTCATAGTCCGTCTGCTATTTGTCCGTCCATCTGTATAGTTAATTATGTCTGTGCGTAATGCTTTCGTTTCCATGCGATATTTGGAGAAGCCTTTGAGCTTTTGCAATGATTTTTTTTACATAGTAACTCCCTATGGCCTAAGGAAGATCCCTATTGATTTGGAGGTTAAAAGGTCAAAGTTATATGAATAAAAGTTCATTTTGTCCCATGATGTATGTAGATAAGTGCATTGGAGGGAAAACGTCGAAGAAGTGATTTTTGATTACGACACAAATTTTAGAGCAACAAGGTCGTTTTCAATGTCCTGTAGCGCAAAAAGAAGCATATTGAACCCCCCCCCCCCTTTTTTTGTTTTGATTTTTAACTATGCTAGATATTGAAAATATACTTGACAAAAAAGTTTAAGACTTTAAATATCAGGATCAAATTTCATTAAATAGCTCTTTCTGGTGAATATATTCCATTTTCTTGGAAACGTATCGAAGATATAGATTGTGCATGTTGGCTGCTAGAAAATTAACGCCAAAACCAGCTGCTACTGCGGAATGGAACTGGACAGCCGCAAGAAATGGAGGGGTGTCCATCCAGGCAGTAGGAAATGCAGTGTTACTCATCCCTCAACTGCAGGGTTCCAAAAAAGAATATCGAAACAATTAAGTTAACACTCCAAGAGCTTCAAAAGTTGTTTTGAACGTGACAGTTTCTTTGAATGTTGATGGGTCAAACATGAATTCAGAGTACAAGTTGATTTTGTGATACTTGGTGATAAGTGTTCCATTGCTGCCGAACACTACGTCCGTATTGAATTGGTAATGGTGGTCTGAAGGGCAGATGTCGTTTGGGGAATCACAAGGTTGAATGTCTCCCATGTTGGCGACAATGTAAAGGGAGTTGTTCTTTGTACTTAACCTCTGTGTTTGGATATTTTTGTAAGTTTTCGAATGAATATCACGGTTCTAGATTAGGGTCCAGTATTCAAGATATGGTTGAATGGGAACTCTGCATTTTACAGCGTAACTTTTTGATGAGTCTATATTTTTTTGTGCAAAATAAAGTTGGGGTGTATTTTCCCAAATATGTGCAACAGACAAAGTGCTGATGTTTGATTGAGGTCGCGTAAAAATATTTTTGATGTAGGTGTAGTAGCTTCAAATTGCAAATTGTTTCACCAAACACAAAAATCTACTAATCCTTCGCGCTATTCATGTTCAAAATATAACGTGAAGGTTTGAGGTGATGGCATTAGGGAGGAATTGTAGTTTTGGTATAGCAGCAGAAAGATTTGCGCATTGATATTAATACTAGTACATGAAGCAGAAATGACAAACGATTATGGATTTGTCGAGAACGTTGTGCGTTGTAATCCGGGATGAAGACGTAATCGCGGTCATCTCCTCTAGAGTTTTGTCGTGTAATTGTACGTCATCATCGTATATAAATGTCAAGGAAACCTTCGCCAAACACTTGCAAATTTTAGTCTAAAGGTATTTTGAACCATTAAAGATAGACTTCATATTTGGTTTACATACTCCACTAATTAAGCTCTTTCAAACGAAACCAAGGTCAATGACCTTGTGACCTTGACTGTGACCTGTATGCTAAAAATAGATCTTTCATACCTTTGCCATAACTTTCGAACCATAGAAGATAGAGACTGCATATTTAGTATGCATACTCCACTAATAAATCTTTTCAAATGAAATCAAGGTCAACGACCTTGTGACATTGACTGTGACCTGTATGGAAACTTTTTTTTTTCGTACCTTTGCCATAACTTTTGAACAACAAGAGATAGAGACTTCATATTTAGTATCCTTACTTTACTGATCAAGTTCTTTCAAATGACACCAACGACAATGACCTTGTGACCTTGACTGTGACATATTATATGCTAATAATAGCTTTTTAAAAAAATTTGTTACCGCTAGGCGCATAGTGTTTCACAAGCACATCTTGTTCAATTTATTATTAGATTACTGTTTTCATATACCATATCAATAGGGCTGGGATACTTACTTCTCCTACGGGAATCTGGTCCACCTCCGGGATTTCCATGCATATTTCTATCATTTTTGCCCAGTCCACGATTCGTTTTCTTGGCTAGATTTATACTTTGTACGTAATCTTCACCTTTTTCACAAAAATCTGTATATACGAAAGGCAAATTCAGGGTGGGAAACACAACTGGAATGGTTTTTGCGTATACAACTAATTTATTGAATGATAGCCAAGGGTTACCTTTATTTTAGGAATCTCTTGTTTAAAATACATGCATCATCCCCC
>PRKT01000007.1:4449248-4485632 GCA_003671525.1 Saccostrea glomerata
CCCCCCCCCCCCCCCCCCCCGTAATCGAAGAATCGGGGGCATATAGTTTTTGCCTTGTCCGTCCGTCTGTCTGTCAATCCACCTGTTTGTCCGCGAAAACTAGAACCTAGCTAGTGGGGCTTTCATATTTCACCTGTAGGTGTATTCCTTGTGACAATACCTTTCTTTTGGTACCACGAAAATTGACGTCATGACCTTGACCTTGGAGTTTGGCCTATTTTTACAAAAAAATTTCCAAACTTTTTATTGGGTTTAAAAATATTTGATTTGACTTTAAAGTTTGGTCCAATTAAAGAAAACAAACTTTAACCTTGATCTTAACTTTTAAACCGTTAGTAGTAGGGCTTTCGTATTTCATACTGTTTTTTATAAGATTATCAGAAGATTTTATGGAAAATAAAGGCGTTTGTCGGATGTTTAGAAAATGATGCATGAAATATCAAATCAATAATACATCGGGTTCGACATACATTTAATCGGCGGAGTGTACGAAAAAGTTGCAGAAGACTGATAAGACATAAGCATAGACATATATTATAGAGAGTGAGAAGTGACTAGTCGAAGATGCTAGATGTGCCATGATGTGGTAGGTAAATGGTTGTTACCAAGAGCGCCCACATGTTACTAAATCCATTTGTCTACTAAAAATACCGATGTTGTAAAAACGTATTGTGCAGTTTTATCATGTTTATTCTGCAGAGCTGCTTTGACCTAGCTCCCCCTCTCTGCACCTGATTCATCATTTCAAAACAGTGCTCATTGCCGTGACCAGAATAATTTTTCTTCAAAACCATAATGATATTTAGACACGTTACCTGAATCAAGTTTAAAATGAGGACATGGTATACTTAAGGAATCACTGTGTAGGTAATAGAGTACAGGTCTAGTACAATCACTAGATTTATCATTTATATTTACAATGTATTTACCGACCTGAGGTAGCTTTTTTTAGCTACCAAATCAATTTATTTCTATAAAAAAGCATTTATCTCAGGATGTGCAGTGATCATTTTCAACTTTGAACTCATCTGAAAACAATTCATGAAAAAATCCCTCTTGAAGAAATGTCTTTTTCTGCACAATTGCAATCAAAGTTCTGAAAGTTTTGGGGCTATGTACATGACAGTTAGAACAGTAACTCCTTGAATGAAATGACAAAGAAGTCCAGTTCTGGTTAACATGGATGGTCTCAAGCCACGGTCCGGAGTCTGCATATAGCTCTCTCCTACCTGTGGCTGCTTGATCACAAAAAGTGTCCTAATCTTGAATATTTACGCCGCTCCATTGTGACGTCATATTCAGTCAGTGGCAAGTTTGTTTCCATCGTAATTGAAATCAACAACTGACGTCAACAGTATGCAAGAAATATTTCCTATACTGTGATTGGACATTGAAAGGTCGCAATAAAGTTCATCATCCAACTATGCATACTCTCATTGGTCAATTTTTTTTAATGAGCTACGAAGAATTCTCTCCTCGTTCAACCACGGCCAGAATGGGAGAGAATCGTACATTTTGGCCGTGGTTTGCGACGATGGTTAACATGATAATAGGTTGGTAATTATTCAGCACAATGTGAAGTAATCATACTCAGCCATGCCTCACCGCACGCAATAGAGAAGACAGTTACCCAAACCATGGAATTACATGTTTTGCTCCAAATTGTCCAGATGCAGCAATGTATAAACTATCTCTGCTTTGGATCCTGAGGTAGGTAAATAAAGCTGCGTAGGTAATTCTACAAGTGATTAAACTGGACCTGGAGTATACTAGAGCATCAACGATGGTTGGAAACATGGGATAATATGCATGGCGAGCGAAGCTGTTGTGATGCATAAATTATCCCATGTTTCAAACTATTGTTGATGTCCCTGGCATACTCTACTACTCCAGCATGTTAGAGGTTTACTGCCAGATACTTTTGACTTGGTGCCGCATAACCTCTAGCATCCATTGTAAAAATTCTCGCCACTTAAAACCCCAAAGTGGAAATAAATTATTTAATTAAGATTCAGGCTTTGAATACTAACGAATGACAGGAAACAATAAGATATTCACTATTTATGTAAAACTTACACATAAAACACTGTTAATCTCTCGTATAAGCAATAAATCCATTATTTTTAAATCGAAGAAGAAATTGAAACGAGATATATAAGGAGTGTAGGGAGGTGAACTGAGGCTCTTACTTGTAGGAGTGATACTCTACTAACTTAACAATGATATTCTTTATATTTCCATTTCATGATAAAATAAATTTGTTAATTTAGATTATAAAAATGTAGACTAATAGATTTGAATAACCATAGGCCTCGTATGTCAATTTGAATACCGGATAGTTCCCACCCATTGACGTCAAACACAAAGACAGTCGCACAACATCTACATGCATAATATCATTAATATGTAGAATGTATCATTGACAGTCTATTCTGTCACCTCAACTCACCAAATGGACAGTAGTGTATCTTGTCTTCCTTTTTCGTATAGTATTTACAGTAAAAAATTAAACTTTTCTATTTTCTTAATTTTGGGCAACAAATTTTTGCATTTGGACAAGTCAAAGTTTGAATTCACTTGCATTTGAGGCAAGTGAATCTGAAAAACAATGTATATCTATGGACAGTTGTGTCATATTAAACAGATTAATCTTTTATTTTGCTAATATGAATGAAGATTCACGCTTTAATATGTTTTTTTTTTTAGAGTTATAGTTCTTTCATTATGCATGGCAAAAGCAAATGAAACCAGTGGTATAAAGAAGGAGGCAAATCAGCTTTGGAATTTGAGCTCACATTTTTCACCATAAAGGTATCACCAAGCTTTGTGAAAGTAAACAGATTCCCATTCTAAAATAGAAAAAAATCAATGCAGCCATAAACACCTATTTCTCACAGCTTGGCATGTACATAATTGATAGTTAAATGAGCAAACGTAAACAGAAGCATTGATTTTTCATACTCATTATTTGTGTTCTTTTCACAATAGGTACAATAATGGGGCTGTCAAAGTTCTTGTGATGTCAGACACAGGTCAATTTTGTCAATGAAAAAATTTCATCAGGGTTACTAGGCCATAGGTAAGTTTGTAATATATCACTGAATATTAATGATCAGGTTATTATTCTTATTTATTTTTTTTTTTTTTACAAAATCTAAGCTTAGTCTTTGAGGATAAATAATGCTTTAGAAAGTTAAAAACTTACTATGCTTTTATGGAAACACATTTAGGGCATTTAGATTATTGCTTCTTGAACTAATTAGTTTATTTTTTTAAACTTAATATTTAAGCCAAAAGCTTGTTCGATAATCTAACTTGATCTAAGCTGAAAACTCAAGTCAGCTTTTCTGAGCAAATTTTGTTTAAAGTAAGTCTGTCTTTTTGTTCATTTATAAATTTTTCATATACAGTAAAACTCGGTTATTGGAACCTGTGAAATTACTTTGTTATAACCGTAATTCCTTATATCCATGTAAGGAATTCGTAAAATATATAGGGCTGGAGATTTAAGAAAACTTTGTTGTATAAGTGAATTCACTATATCCTTTTGGTACTAAATGAGTTTTACTGTATTTGGCTTCTACTAAAGAATCTTCAGGCCAATATCAACCAAACTTGCAACATGCAGAGCATTCTTAGGTGAAGAGAATTCAATTACCGGTAAGTTTGTCCTCGTGAAGGAAAATGAAGGTCTTCTTTTTGTAAGTAGGAGATATATGTAATAAAAAATTTGTGAAAATTTGTTGGTATCTTCTTATGAATAACAAAGCCATGTCATATTGACATGGAAACATTCCCAAGAATTGTAGATTCAAGTTTTTTAAGCTCTTTAAAAAGATGAGGCCACTACTGTGAATCAAAATTTTACAGAAGAAACTACGGTATAATGGAAAAAGTCTGATGAAAACAGCAGAGCCGTATTGACTCAAATAAGCATGGTGGTCAATGAGTCTCTTGTTTCCTCAAGTTTCAAAAGAGAATTTTTTAGAAATTAAGTTATTATGTCCATTGTTAAATTAAACTCTCAGGTGATTAGAATACTTATCTACTAGCATAGAATAGAGGTGCAAAATTTTAAAATGGACTAAGAATGTATTTGAAATATGGCTGATTGAATTTTAATATTTCAATGTAATAAAATTATTTTTTCTCAAAGAGCGACTTATAATTCATGTGAGCATTTTCACAATTGGTCCAGACATCTGTTGTCATTTGAGAGAGAAAAAGGGAAAAGTAGATGTCCCTGCCTTTTTAAGGGTAGTTTAGCTAGGGCATACCTTCATATCTTTGGAGATTAATGCAAAAATTAACTTATCAAACTAATAATATATTTTTGAAAAATGAATGTGTTTTAGTGGATTCATCTGTTTGAAGAGTAATATCTGACTAGCTTTCACAAATTCTAATAATCATGGTAATCTTTCAGCATACAATACAATTGCAATCTTTAAAGGTCTCCTCTGTCAATTAATATATTTTTTTTACTGTTCAAAAGAATGTGTTCTTTCACCTGAAGAAAATAATGTAAAATTATCAGCACTAAGCATATATATACTGCTTATTTGACTGTTTTAAACAAACTTGTGATTATTATGCCATGGCTGAATTAAGGTAATGGTAACACAGTTTTGATTTCAATGTACTTATATCTCTATACTATTAGACAGGGAACTTTAAATATTAACGAAGTACGGGGTATGCTTTTATGACAATAGCCACTAATCAATATAGCGATGAATATGATGTTGTCAAGAAGGTGGGAGAATACAGTGTTTTTACTGCAGCAATGAGCTGTTTCCAGTCCGTAATTAAGCTAATGATGAACTTGTGTGAGAGAATAACTAAGAACAAATGGTTTACATACAGATAAGTGGGTAAGAAAACCCTGAGTCATTCCTTTATATTTACGTATACCCGAGCTAGGTAGAGAGAGAGTATATATTGATGCCATTTTGATATTGTATAACAGTAAAACAGTGCATAGCTTCAGGTCTAGACACAAAGGATTATTATAATTTGCAACAAAGGTAGGACACAGCTGGGTAGATTTTAATGGTCAGTTATTTTACAAAATTCAATAATCCAACACTGCACTTATAAAATGTCCCCATATTAGGTCGACTGTGTAGAAAAGGTGTTAGGAATTAACACTGAGAATTTGAGTTGTAATTTTTTTTTGCACTTTTCATAGGAAGAGAGATTAATGCTTATGTCTTAGTTTCTGAAGTATTCATGTATTTATGTCTTATTATTATCTAGAGGCACATATTACAAATTGAAAAGCATATGCATTTATTCCTCTGTTCAAAAAATGGCTGATATTATATACATTATAATATGCACCTGCAAGTAAAATATATCCTCAAGAAAGTTTAATAGAAGACTTTAATCAGGACTCAACATTCACCATTTTCTTATTGTCTGTTCACTAAATATTCACGACACCTTATTTTAGCCAGATTGCCCTCAACTCTTTATTGTTGAGACAAACTTTTCATGAATAGTGGTTTTTGCTCTATACAATCTTAAGCAATGCTGTTATACTCAAGAATAAAATTTTCAAAAGCATTCAGTCTCGCGTTATTAGACAAAAATAAAGTTCTCGCAAAAAAAGTGATTTACATTAAAAAAAAAATCCCCCAGAATTGATCAAATTCTGTGATTTTTTTTATTAAGGCAAACTTCTTTCACTAGAATGTTATATCGTTAAAATGGTTATAATTGTCCTTTAGATAAAATGTCAATTCTGTTAAATAATGCATGCAAATGAAACCTACGAAAATCATCTCTCAAGTAAAGTTCTGCTTTCAAGTCATGAACCTTAGTATGATACATGTACATATAGATCATTGGGAATCTGTATCAGCATCAAGTCTCATCAGTGCAATGCATTGTAAAAAGTGAGCATTATCCTGGTTCTCTTGGCCTTTATATTATAGCTATAACTTAGAAACCAGTCAAGGGAAGTAATTCCTACAAAATCCCTTAGTTTGTCTGTCTGTCAGTTTATCTGTCACCAAAAATTAAAACTGTGTCTGAATTAACTTTTGAACAAGAAAAAACAGGACCTTCAAAAAGTTCAAATCTTTTTTGTATGATGGACTGACAAGACACACAGACAATATGCCACAGATAATTGCATCTCAACTATAAAGAAAATGGGGCTCCAATTTTTTTTTGATTTTGCTGTTTACATTAGAATGGTCTGCTCACTGAAATGCATTGTATCCTTGCTCTATTTGTAATTTTAATCAATAGTCATTTCTATGCCAGAACTGAAAATTAAAAACAAAAATTCGAAGTATATTTCATTTATCATGATGATAGGGACATCAGCTGAAATTAATCACTTTTTTACACAACAGAAAGTATAAGAGGGAGAAATGGATGTGTTCAAAATCATATTCATTTTACATGACACTTTGAATTGTATAATGAAGCATAAAGAAAATATGCATTTCTTTCAGTAAAATGTAATAGATATATCTTTGAATTAAACAATTTGATTCTTCCTTTAGTTATAATAGTTTGCCATTTACATGATTAAAAAATAAAATTCAGTAGTAAGAAAAGTGTGATGTGTGATATGTATGGCCACCTTTCAGTTCAAACAATCATGTTATATGGCACCAGAAGGTCTAATATAATCCTGTAAAGATTACCTAAAATCATAAAACTATCACTATAGCGAGCAGCAAACAAATTGGAGCTGTCATGTCTGATGCAGAGGTACAAGACAATCTGGTAGGCATTCATGCTTGTTAGTTTGCTTATACATGTATCTTGAATGTAAAACAGGCATTTATGTCACTTGCCAATCTAATCACAAAATTTGGAAAGATGTAAAAAGTATTAATATTATTTTATTGAGGCTTAGCATGTGAAATAAGTTCATGTTTTGAAATAGAGACAAATGACCTGAAATAGTGCAGGTGTATTCAGAATGGTAAAAAAACTGTAGGTTTATTAAACTTTAAATTTGCAAACCAGGATAATACTGCATTTAATATGAACAAGTAATAGAAAATTACTTTAAACAGGGCAGAAGTTGAAGCTGTATTATATAAAATGCATTTGCTGCCTGTCAAAGGATTTGATAGGAAAGAAATTTATTAAAATTCTTCTGATAAACCCACTCAAATATTTTAATCTTCATGCAGTATATTTTCATTTTGTACATGTCTAACATGATTAAAAGCACAAGCAAAGAGATAAAAGGGGTATTTTAAGCCTTAGATATCGCTTCTATCAAAGTCCCAGTAGTATCTTTCTTGTACATGTCAAGGTCAACATTGACGCAAGTCAGGATGAAGTATACTAAACAATATTGGCAGATTCCCTGGAGTAATGACCCACTCTCTTAATAATGAGCACTGTGATCTCCTCTAGCAAATGATGAGGTACACTATGCTCCCTTTGACTTAGGGCCTAACATGTAAATAAATACATTTGATTGATGATAGATTTAGAAGAGAAACATCAAAGAGGACAGTGGGGCTCAGGTTATTCATTTAAGGTTCCTACTCTGTGATAAAAGTTCATACTTTTTATGCTGTCATATTTAATTTGTTTTCCTGGAAGAATTCTGAGGGTATAATCCTTTATTGTTCAGAGCTGCCAAAAAAGTCGTAGCCCTGATGGCTAACTACTGCTAAATGCCTGCTCCTGTAATATTGATGTAGCACTGGGTTATTGTAAATCTTTCTGTGTGCAGACTTTGAAAAATACATTGTAGATTGAAGTATAAATTTTAACCAGAAGCCTATCATATTTGATAAATGTTCAGGTGGCACAAAGTGTCCCTTTCATATACATGAAACTGTTTTGCTTGCACAGAAACCCAATTAGTATGGTAAACATCAATTTTAAGTAACTTAGTTTAAATTAAAAATACATGTACATGTAATAGAATTAGCAACTTTACATGATCATGATGACAATATAGACTAGTGTTCATTGTGATTGTAATGGAAACTAAATTAATGGACATGCCAAGTTTTTTTTATAACATTAAACTATGAAGTACAGGATGTGTTTGATGTAGGTAGACTCCATTTGATAAAGGTGGTTTTACATTTAGTCAGGATACCTATCAAAATAAACAAATCAATAAGGATTTTACAGCAGCTGCATTTTATTTCCAGTTGAGTAAATATTTATATAGTGATCCTCTTCCTTCATTTAATAAACAATAGTGATATAGTGATTTTCTAATGATTTTCAACATCAGTATTTATACTGGTTAATTAACTATCATTTACATCAGTGAAGGCCATGCACATTTCAATAAAGAGATTATAATAAAAATGGTGAAATCCTAATCCTTTCCCTTTTGTCATATCTACTCAGCCTTGTAGATATATAAGTGAAGGCCATAATTCAGTGGAGAAAGGCAAATGCCAGTTAACATGTATTTATTTGTTTCCCTCCTCTGTATTTAGAAAAGAAAAATCATCATTGATAATTGTTACTGATATTTCTTCAAAGTTTCCATGAGAATAGGATCCTTGAAGTTTACTTTTTCTCTTAGTAATGGAACAGTTATTAACTTGCCAAATGTATGACTTTTGCTTGCATGTTTTGATCGATAGAGATTTTGTATTGATTGGTAATATGGGAGCCTGCTTGGTTTGGAAGCAGTTAATCTGTTACAATCTGTACACTGATTACCTAACTACTTGTTAATCCTATCTATAATTACCCCACCAGTATTGTCTGTAGCTAATTTAAGGCTTCCCTTACCGAGTGAACCAGTGAATTTCTGATCTCTCTGTCTGTCTTAACATCTGGAGGGGGGAACAAAAAACCTGTTCTAAGAATAGGAAGATCAACTGTTTGTAACTTTCACAAGGGAGAACTGGATTTAGAATTAGTGTTTATTTCGGCTGGATTCAGCTGCTGTCTATCTATCATTGGCCTGATTTATACCAATCACAACACAGACTAATATTGGCATCGCTTTGGCAGCGACTTCTATATGTGTTAATCAAAAGATTTTCCTCTTCTTTCTCATTTTGCTCCGGCCTTACATTTTGTCGAGTGATGGAATTTTATATCTGAGAAAAATATTCGCATTGATTTGCAGCTGGTGTATTTTTCTTGGGGGCTTAATGGTGTTAAATTGAACATGGATTGGATTCAATATTGATAAAATATGATGTTGATGCAAGTGATAAGATATTGCTTTGAAGATTACATAGAAGTCTTTGATAGAGATATTGTTATTTACTGTAAATTATAAATGGTAAGTAATGCTCTTTTTAAAGTAGTTAAATAAAACAGATTTTTTAAAAATTGATTTATTGTATCTTTTTTCATTTGATAAAGAAAAGATGCCTAACTTATGTTTTTTTGACTGCTGCATTAAGTTTTGCTTTTTCCTATTAATTTTACTCTTGTTTATTTCCCAGTTTTATTTCATTATATTTATGTGTATGTTACCAGGAATTAAATGTTCTGTCATATAATGAAATTATTTATTTATTTCTCAAATTTGTGTGCAATGTTGCAAGGAAATTAAATCTTATGATATAATGAAATTATAATTAAGATTAACAAATCCCTTTTTTTTCTATGTATAATGATTTCCATGTAATTTTAATTTCAGTGTAGTAGGGCACTAGCCATTTCCGCCCCACTCCATGCGTTGGAAGCTCCCATTGTGAGCATGAGCAGTCGAAAAATGAGCAGTTCAAGCTCCAGCTCACTTGTCACATACAGGTAAGGCTTTGATTTAACCTTGATATTGAGGTTAGGCTTTGTTTTCACCTCTTTCTATATAGATATTGCAAGATATTTGTTGTAAAGATCCACAAGAGGAATTAAAGGAAAAATTTAGCTTTACAAGCCTAACTTATCCAAAATATTCTGATTAATTTGCAAATACAAGTTGCCGTAGTGTATCTGATTTTATTCCAAAAATATTGTCAAGACTTTCTCCTTGAACATGTTGAACATTGAAAAAAAAATGAAGAAGAAAAGGAAAATAAAAACAAATCCACTCATATACATGCATAAATTTATAGAACAAATTTCTATTTTTAGAAACTTGGGGAAGTCTGGACTGCGTGTATCCTCTCTTGGCCTGGGTAAGTGTTTAATTATAACCTAGATCTCCACGGTGGTTCTCAGAAACTCCCAGACACTCAGGTAGATGCCAAAGATCACCAGACCAGGAGCCAAGGTACAGAGTGTACATGTTTGTGTAACAGGCCGTCAGATGCCAAAGTACTTACACATATTAGTGCCACATTTCTGAAAACAAATCGCAGTCCCTATACATGTATATACATACTCCTTATGTCACCGACATGTCATACATTTGGTATACATATAAATTTAATGCAGTGGAACTTCAGTATCTGTAACACATGTGTCAGATATCAGGAAAAGGTTGAAGTGAGTCCATAAGGCATTGTTAAACATCCCTGTCATATATCATACTCCAGCTCCAATGTCAATATCTCCATTTGTTAATAATACTTCAAGTTTTTCCCAATATCACTAGTTCAAATAATAGTGATTTGACTGTATTTGGCTGGTTGAAAATGAGTTCAAGACTATGTAGAGCTTTTTTGACAGCTAGAACAGAGTATTTTAATTATATGTGCATGTCACATACATCCTTGTACATGTGCTTTTGATAGAATAATGGAGCACATGTGGAAACTGTTGTACAAACTTACAGCATGACAGACAGAAAGAGTGTTACACATAATGTTACATTAAGTTATCCACTAAAAGTGCTGCCAATTTATATCCTTGTGATTTTGGCAGAAGGGTTATGGATTGAGTTTTAAATACCTCCTACGGTTTCTGTATGTATTCTTCCATTTTCTGGGGTTTTTTTAATTTAAAAGCTTTAACTAATATACCTGAATTTTCATTACTGGAATTTTATCTTTCAGCACTTGTTTTATTTTCATTGTCCACTTTTATGCATACTTCCAGTCATCAGCTTATTAAAGCAAACAAAAACAAAGTAATGTAACCGATGGACAGGGGATGCTTACTCTTCCATGGCACCTGATCCCACCTCTGGTGTCTTTAGTGGTCTATGTTTCTCCTTCTCCATATTTATATAAATTGTTTCAATAGATATGGATCTTGATTTTAGAATAACTATCTTCATACAGTAAAACATACTCATAATGCAGGAAACTGGCTTATATGATTAATTTTGTCTATTTCCCTTGGCTATAAAATGATTATTGTCAATATGATGGAAATTATGAATTACATTTATAACAGAAAAATTGTCCATTCCTAGAACTTTGGTACAAACATGTTTTACTTCATTTCATTTATTAATGAAAAATCCATGGCAGCTATTGGCCCTAGCAGCCGCTGAACCCCTAGTCTCCTACTTGACTTTTCTCATTCTGATGTTGACAGCTCTGCAATTATATCATGTATCAGTAAATGAAAGGTAACAATTTTGTTAATTTAACCAGTGTGACATTTGTTTATACAGTTGTATATTGACACCCCCCAAAAAAAATAATAATGAAAAATAATAAGCCTTAACTATAGGGGTTTTCCCTTAGAATAAGAATCATATGTCTCTTGGATTTAAGTTTATGATATCCCAAAAATATTATTTCTAAGAATTTTACCATTGAGTTTGAAAAAAATATAGAAGGTTTTATATTATCCAGGTTAGAACATCTGTTTTGAATCTGACTGGTGCCTTGTTTATATTTTATTTCACTATGTCTCTGAACTGTCTAGTTTAACAACTTCCTCTATAAAGCTTTCCTGCCTGGCATGCTTTGAAGTTGGTTTTATAAACATCAACTGAACTTTGGTGGTCATCAGTTCTACATGTGAAGGGAAAAACATTATTTTCTTAAATTTATTTTAGCAAATTTTTAGTGATTGTTCTTCTCATTATAAAGAATGATTTTGAGAAGACTGTGAAGTCAAAATAAACCTCAGAGTCTGATTACCAATATAGTTAGCACACTATTAATTTTTTGGTTTTTGACATTTACTCTTTGATTTATTTTTGTGCTCCCTGCACTTGTCCAAACTGTATATTTTATTCTGTATGACCTAACTCACAGAAATGTTGGAACATGTACTTGTCCTTGCACTGTGAGAGAGATAGACGTTGTTACTGCTGATGAGAATTTTAATTTATTAATGATCGATGCACTCTGGAGTAGAACTTAGGAATCAGTAATTATTAATGCTATAATTTTATTAATCTGTAAGTAGTTTATAAAGCTTTACTTCATCACTTTGATATCTTATAGATAAGACTGATAAGTGGATAGATTATTTCTAGAGGAATTCTTCATTGCACAATGATTTATTTCCAGATTTAACCCTGCTCTTCACTTTTGAAGTGTTTCTAAAGTGGCCCCTGCAAATCCTTCATTGTGGCAATCTTTTTCTTTTTAGTTTAGCATCAGATGATTTGTTCTCTTAAATATTAAATTATAAGTTTTTTGTTTTTTTTAATTGTTTTAATTTTTTTTTTTGAAATTATAATCATATTATTTACGATCCATGCATAATGAACAGATTGTTCATTTAAGGTGTTAAAATTTACATATAATAATATAATTATTATATTTTTGTGTTATAGACCTGTTATTAATTATCTATAAGAATATACTACTGTATAGCAGGTTTTCTTGGCGGGTGTAAAATTAATGGAGTTAAAATTTGCCTGCTCAAAGGTATGCCATTAATTTTGGCGTAATTTATTTTAGCGGGCGCAGGTTTTTAGTTCTTTGCAGATGGACACAAAGAAAAGTACTGACTATTTTAGCGATTAAAATTTTAGCGGACTATCATCAAACGCCAAAATTAGCACCCCACTAAAATAACCCGCTATACGGAAACATAGAAGCCAAATTGTGTGCATCAAATTATTTGAGTTCATTTTGAACTTTGTATGTTTTATTGTCAAGACTAGATGAAGCCTTCAGTTTAATTTGAAAGTAGCATAGTCACAGCTGATTAGAGTAAGTTGAACTAATTAAGTGATCCTGCAAAGAAGGTTGAACAAATTGAGTGCAATGCAAAGTTAAGTATTTGAACCAGAGAGATGGCCATAGCAAGTTGAACAAATATTTAGACGGTCATGCAGAGCAAGATGAACTAATTAAGTGGCTGCAAAGAGTAAATTAAATTAAATTTATGGCTGTTGAGAGTAAGTTGAACTAATTAATTTGCCATGCAGAGTAAGTTGAATTAATTAATTGTCCATGCAGAGTAAGTTGAATTAATTAAGTTGCTATGCAGAGTTAGTTTAAATAGTTAGAAGACCAGTAGAATTAATCGAAATAGCCCTGCAAAGTAAGCTGTTGATCTAATTCAGTAGCTATGCAGAATAAGTTGAACTAGTTGAGTGACCAGAGTATAAAGTTGAAATAGTTAGGTGGCCATGCAGAGAAAGTTGAACTTTTTAGGTGGCAAGAGTATATTGAACTAATTAATTAAGTGCATGCAGAGTCATGCAGAGTAAATTGAAGTAGTCTGATGGCCATGCAAAGATAGATGAACTAGTTAGGATGCCAGAATTAAAATAATAGAAAATACTGCAATTTGGAATGATTGCATCATTCAGTGTGTTTTGCATAGATCTACTTTTACTGCAAACTGGCTTCAGCAATAAGCCAAGTTTCTTTTGATCTAGCAGAGTGGTGTATTACCAAATCAAGATATAAATCACATATACTTGCATTTATTGACGTTGTTTGAAGATAAGACACAGATTCTAATCTCTAAATTGATCTCTGGAGAATCCATCATTAGTGTTTATTGCATGTTTTCACTGATGTCATATCATTTACAATGTTCATTTATGTCATAAATAATTATACTCAGATTCTAAAAAAACTCTTGTTAGCTTTTTCCTGCTACAGCTGGTTTCTTTCTTTACAGAACAGCTAAATGCCATGGTGTTTTAGAGCACAGTGTAATACATTTGTTCACAAACTAATTTTGTCTGTTAGCTAATGTATATATAGTGCTTCCATGCTCGCTCATTATCCTCATGAAAATGAAATTGTTCAAGCTGTCTGTATCTTTTTGCCTCTCGGTTCACATGTGAAACAAAAAAAAATCATAGTCCACTTTCTGAAATCAAAATGGTCTTCACTGAAATACTCTGTTGAGTGATTGGATGTCATATTGTACAAGTAATGACAGCATGTATTGAAGCGTCTTGGAATTATTCTTTGTGTAAACAATGATACTACAAGACTTAACTGTCATAATCCTGGCTAAATATTGATGTGAGAAAAGCATATTCCATGAATTCTTTGGACCATTGACACAATTGTTGCAAAGTTTTGTTATTTAAGTTTTTTCCCCTGCAAATACCTGATTCCATTCTGGAAAATGTAAGAATAAATCTATTTTTAGACCTCTTCCATTTGTCATTAAGGAGGTTATTTATAATTCACTATGCCAGATTCTCAAAGAATAGCAAGCAATTTTTTAGATCATTAGTGAAAAGATAAATGCTGATATTTCTCTGAATATCTCCCAGAAATTCTGTTTCAAATTCCAGCTCTAAGATTGAGAGAAAAAGAAATTAAGGTGGCATTAGAGCCTACAAAGAATCTGATGTGATTAAATTCCAAGGTATCTTGTTGACGCTATTCATTGGATTCTAGTTAAAGTACATCAAATTTAATTCTAGACAGCAGCATTTAATCTGAATCATTAAACTAGAATCATTTTCTGATACTTTTGAAGGAATGTAAGTTTATATGGTTCAAATTCTTTGAAAGGATTTCGAAGTTTTAAAATAAGCTTTTCATGGCCCTTGAAGAAAACTGAAATTTTAAATTATATTGCAGCAATGCAAAAAAATAATATAAAGTTGCAGAAAAATTGTATAGCAGTGTAGGTGTAAATAAAATTATCTATGAATTGTAATACAGAGCAACAGTATTGATAGGTTTTGACAATTGTTTTAGAAAATCTAAAATGAAGAATGACAATTTGCCAATTTCTGAAGAGACTTGGTTTCCCCTGAGTAATTTATTTGCCTTCTATTTTCAGGAACCTGGGTGACGTTTGGGGGACAGGTGACAGATGAGGTGAGACTTTATTTGATTATGTGGGGGGCGTGTGACAGGAGTACATGTATATATATTATTATTTGTTCTTTTCCATCCTTTCATAGTTTGCAGACAATGTATTTCCTTTATCATTCATTAGAATAGTAATTTAAGCATAAAAGAACTTTGCTGTTACTAATAAATATGCAATCCTTTTTTAAGCTTCAGCTTAAAATTTAAGCTTTCTTAATTTAACTAAATTCACAGGAGCTATTAGATGAATTTCATTCATTTGTTATACAAAAATGTTAAGTTCACCTGAATCAAAAGCTCAGTGTGTCAAGCATGTGTCCTGTGTCCAGTGTCTTGGGTGTCCCTTTTACTTTTGATATGGGTTATCTGTTGTGTGTTTTGAGTTGTCAGTAAACTTTTCACATTTTCCACTTCTTCAAAACCACTTGACCAATTTCAACCAAACTAATTATTACCACAAAGCATTCTTTGGTAAAGGGGTTTTAAAGTTAATACAAATGTTGGCTCAGGCATTCTTTAAAAGAAAGATAATTGAAAAATTTGATGGGGTCATTTAAAAAAATCTACTTCTCAAGAAGATGAAACTTGCATGTTAGATTAACTACTATCTTAGTTTAGATTCAAGTTTGTATGGACTTTGGATAGTGTCACCTAGGTCACTATAACACCATTGAGGATTTGGGTCAATGGTGCGATGGCACAATAATTCAATGATGATAAAGCAGTGGTGCAATGGCACGATGAAGCAATAGCGCAATGATGTGATGGTATGATGATAATAAAGCGATGTTCACTTTAGTTCTATTGTGCTTTGGCACCATAGTCATCTCATTGTTGTGGCATCACGCTATTGCACCATCGCTTCATCGTCATCACATTGCTGTGCCATCAACCCTCTAGTCCATGCTCGATGATGTGATAATGAACTATGCGGTCCTATCTGAATACCATAAGTTTTTGCTATCTTTGATAATTCACTTTCTTTTTTATATTTCTCTGATTAAAACATTTTATTTAAAGTTCTGAACTTGCAGAACAAGATCTTTAAATCTGGTATGAAATTGTTCACTTTTGTTGTGTAAAAAAAAATAAATAAATAAATCTGTGATGCTACTATGTTAAGCAAATATGTTTTGCCATGTATTAGGAGCTATAAAGGCTTTACAGAACATTAACTAATACCTTATTTTATCGACATGGTATGAAGTTTTTGGGACTGTAGTTGCCTGGGGAGAACTTTCCTTATGTGTGAAGCTTGATATCTATTTGTATTTTGAGCAAGCTAACTCACTAATGAAATTTCATTAAGCCAATTTCCCTGCTAGCCCGTGTTCAGGCTTACTTTATTGATCAAGGGCCAGGAGCAGTCCTTGCTTTAAAGCAATTTCATGTCAATTAATTAATGCCACAGCCCAGCGAGGCCTTGGTGTAAAACCTACATGCATTATGTATGAAGAAGTATTTTAGATTAAGACCAAAGAATGTCTGAATTAATTAACATATATTATGTTATTTATTATTTAGGTGTAAAGTAAAAAAAATTGCTTGAAGTTTGGACTTGCATGTAGAGTACAACTTATGAAATAAGTTTATTTTAAGAAATAAACAACATTGTTAAAAAGTTCTTTGGGAAATGAACTTTTAGTTGGCCACGTGATCAAATCCTGTTAAGCCCAAAGAGCTTCTCAGTAGATTTGATCACTGTACCAACTAAAAGTTCATTTCCCAGTGAACTTTTTAACATTGTTTTTTGTTACTTATATTTACATTTGAGACGAATACATGCATTTCGAGTTAAATTGCATTTATTACACAAACAAAATATCACCTCGCTCTGTGATTCGGTCGCACTATGACCTCTGACCCCCAAATAACATTCATACAGAATTGAACATATTTTCTCTTCAATAGGTTCATCTAAGAAAGATATTTGCAAATGAAATATTTGCTGTTATATATTTATGGTGCTAAAATCCATATCAAATCACTTGAATGATCAATGTTTGCTTGTGAATTATTGTTCTAGTGATTTTATACATTAAGAGACATATTATATTAAGTACATGTACTCATAAGAAATGGAATCTACTGTTTAATTTAAAGTGACTCTTATTAAAAAATTACACTCAAAATAAAAAAAATTAAAAGTTTGTCATTTTGAGAGTTTTGATTTCGCAAGGACTTTAGTTAGTAAGTTTGGAATTAAAAGTTTGTCATTTTGAGGGTTTTGATTTTGCAAGGACTTTAGTTAGTAAGTTTGTACAATACAACTGAACCTAATACAAATGTAATGTAAAAGGGGGGGGGGTCAGAATTTGTGACAAATTCATCTAACGCATACAATCCAGAAGTCCATTGGGCTGCCACAAATCAATAAGAAAGCAGACAAGACAAGGCTGGAATCTTGACTATGTAGTGGGTATTGATTGGGAACATTTGATTACCCATACTTAACTTGCTGACAGGGCTTTGTAGAGCTGTATAGATTTTCACCTTATAATAAATGTATATAGTAATGTATTAAAGCAGCTAAACTGATGATGGATTGTGGTGGATCATTCTTTAAAAAAAATCTTGTATGGCTGAGAATATAGCATTCATTTTTCTTCATCATCCTTGATTTATTGAGGACTCTTCTAAGCGTGGGCAGAGAATATGGAGAGCCGAAACTTAATCTAGGAAATGTTTAATTGTAATTTATAGGTTTCAACAGAACAATGTTCAAAGCTGTTATATTGGAAAATAAATAGATAAGTTTTAATATTTGATCTTCATGACAAAGCTCTTTCAGATCTGAATATTAAATGTGAATCGCTTTGTTTCAGTCTTAAAGTTTTTATGTGTTAACTTGCATATATAATAAAGTTTGAAGAAATGATGAGATATTAGCTATGGATGTCATAAATCTTTCATAGTGGCTTTCATAGTGGCTTTGATATTTAGGATGTACCCAAAAATTGTCATTGTAGGCTATATGTGCAATATCATTCAAGATATCTCAAGTTGATTTATTCATGAGGTGCAATGCAGCTAGTATCTTTATCCATGTTTTGACGATATCCAAATGAGTTTTTTTAAAACAAACTCATATAATATTTGTTCCTGTAAGAAAAGCTTTTATCTCTGTTCTGATCCCACTGCAAGGACAGTGCTTAGTGCAAAACTTAATTTGGCTGTGGGGCCATAAAGCTCAACTGAGCCCATTTTTGATCTCAATCCAACTTTTTAGACACTAATATCCTTGCAACATGAGACTGAAAACAGTGAGTTTGTCTGAGTTTTGGTCCCAGAGAAAGAAATCAACTTGACTGAGATCAACATTGGAATGATTGTATATTAATTAGACTACATTTATTAACATTAAAGGACTCAGGTGAGCATTGTATGTAGCCTATGCCTGTTCAGCTCACCTGATCACACATCCTTTGAAGTTTTGGACTGCTTTGATTATGACTTGGGCTGCATGAGTTGAAGTTAATGTATTTAAGGCATTTTATACCTAAACAACTAGGGATATGTTTACTTTAAATGTGGTAACACTTTCCACTTTTATATGCTAACTGTATTCTGATGTATTTCTTAGAAATTTCTGACAAATGTAGTAAAGACTGTAGAGTAGATTTATGATTTATTTTACTTGGATTTGTGTATTAAAAGCTTTATAAAAACCACGACTGAAATAGCTAAATTCTATATTTTTTTTTTAGGTGGCAGAGGAAATACTTACTTTAGCCTATGAAAGTGGAATTAATTTTTTCGACACAGCTGAGGTGTATGCAGCAGGAAAGTAAGTCCATTTACAGACAAGTCTGGATTTGAGTTCTTTCAGTGAATCAACCTAGTATATACTCCCCATGTGTTAAATGATTTCTCCTTAGACCTGCATTTATCTATTTTTCGTTTTTTTGTATACAACAATCATACTGAATGTTCGAAGGCCAATAATTTTGAATGCAGTTTATAGTATCATTATTTGAAAATTCATAGCCAATGATTTACATTCCTTAGAAATTAAAGTAGTAGATTTTCTTCAAATTAGACACAATTTTCTTCAACAAGTACATTTTACAATAAGTTGTGCTGTAAAATGAAACGTAGGAATTGGCCTTTAAAATTGATTTTTGTCCTAGAATCTTTATTTTATTTTAAGTGTACTGTATTGTGTTTACCTAATTTTTTTGTAATAATAAGTTGCCAAATGTAGCTTTCACTATAAACCCAACAAAGGACATCATAACGATCAAAAGGTTGAATATTTAAATGGTGCCTCAAGGGCAGGGGCTGAAGTGATGAAGATGCTTAATTTTCATTTCTGTGTTGATATCATATACATTTCAAACCTTTGTTGTCTGTATAGCAAACACGACAACCCAGATTTACCACCCTCTGCTTTCGAGGCAATGCAGGAAGCTAGTGATGGGTAAGACTGTCAAATTCACTGCTCAACACTTCGGAACAATTTTTGCCTACTGTCATCACCCAAAAAAAAATTGCACCACACAACGCAATGCATGGCCAGGTGTATGCATGCAAGAAGTAGCTCATGTAATAAGCATGAAGAGAGAGAGAGAGAGAACTCTAAAATGTATTTAAGATTACATGCGATAGGTATGGACTTAAGTCCATTAGAATTTGTAGATGATATATCGTAGAACTTCCTGTCATTTTCTAGATTTATGAATAGATTTTTTTCTGCACATGCAGGACCATATGTGTTTTCTAACTGTGGCTAATTGCCTGTAAGAAGACATATGCCTCAATGACTATGATGCCAGTAAATTTATTACTAATAAACCATTTTATCCATTTCTAACATTTGTCATTTTTTTTCCTCAAAAGCATGCTACATATTACATTTAGAATTTACTAAATGATATAAATTTCTATGAAAAAGTGTTCTAGATGAAAAAAGGTTTTTTTTGTAATACATGTATGTATTTGAGCCTTATTTGATTTATGGAAATACAAATAATGAAATACGTATATCAGGCTTCCTCAAGAAATTAAAAATGGTAAACTATCCATGTACACGGTCAGTATCATGCACAGATCCAGGAATTTTTTCAGGAGGGTTTCATTCCCACTGATAAAAGAATAAAACTAAAAAACTATTTGACAAGCAAAAAAAGAAAAAGTAAACAAGGGGAGACTGGACCACACCCACCTTCTACCCCAACCCCCACTAGATCTGTGCATGCATAGAGAGGGGAAATTACTTGTACATTTATTTATGATAATCTTTTCTCTCAAGAAAATTGAGGCCATATTGATTTCAGTTATATATAAAATATGTTTTTTTATTACAAGTTACAAAAGTAAACACTGTTTTCATAAAATATGTTTTTCAGAATTTGAAAATTCATTTTCAAACATTTGTGGAAATTTGTTGCGGACCATATATTTGTGGCATTAACAGGTTAAGCTCAAAATGTTTATAGCATGTAAATAGGAGAAGTATAACAAAAAAATCCTTTCATGTGATCTTTGTACACAATTTTTTTTAGAGCAGAGATTACCTTGGGAAAGATCCTGAAGAAAAAAGCATGGAGAAGATCAAGTTACATCATATCCACCAAGCTGTATTGGGGTGGAAAGTAAGACTGAAATAGCCAAAATTATAGAAAGGTTTTCTGAAAGTTAGCAGTAGCAACTTGTCTGTTTCATACTGAAAAAAACTAATACCCTTATAGGTTAGAAAAAATATAAAGGAAATTCATTAAGATTTTGAATGTTCTTTCCTCTTTTACTACCAGTACTTTTAGTACTCTGATTTGATAACCTTTAATTTCATTTTCCAACAATATCATTTTATTTTCTCACTTTTTTTGTAGGGCAGAAACAGAACGTGGTTTGTCCAGGAAGCATATTATAGAAGGTAGATTTTATATAAATTGTGTTACTCAAAGAGTCCAGAATTCTTTGAGGGTTTTAGAATTCTTCATTTACAATGTATGACATATGACTATACTAATGTGTTGTATTTTTTTACAGGACTGAAGGGCTCCCTAGACAGACTACAGTTGGACTATGTGGATATTGTGTTTGCTAATAAACCTGATCCTCACACTCCTATGGAAGGTATTTGTTTTTTTTAAAGCGCTGTTGTTCCTCTTATAATATAAGTTGTGGCACATGGGAGAAAAGAAACCTAATAATTAGTAAGCAGTTTTAATTCATGCTCCTCCAAGAGTGTATATATTTGTATTAGATTCTTAGGGTACCTGTTGTGACCCTACATGCATAAAATATTGTTCATGACTACAAACTTTTAAGGCTTCATTTGCAATATATAGTTTTCAGTAGGCCGAAATTAGCAGAGTTATTTCCTGTAGGCTGCCATATTGGGGGTAAACATGCTCATATTCCTTCATTATTCAATCAACTTTAACTTTTTATACTGGCTATATTGCGGGGTTAGTAGCATTGTTTTTCAGAAAAAAATACATTTGTTAAAGTCTCCTTTATTTCATAGTTTTTATTCTTTAAAGATTTTCCCTCAAATATTTCTGGTACACCCTCTTAAATTTGGTAAGACAAAGAGGAAAAATTACTAGGTTGACCACCAAAATGACGGCCAAGGGAAATAACTTGGAGAAAAAATATGTCATATGAAAACTCATCGTCGGAAACCCACGGGTGATCTCGTCTTTACTTATCACCCGTGGGCCAACTCGCCGAAAAATCGTCGTATGTAATTAAATATGCATGGATCATTTGATTGGCCGCATTACAGAGTCGCGATGCGCAACAACGAATCACAGTTCACGTTACGTATGCAAGTTCGGCATTGCCAAAAACATGAAAAACTCATTCCGTAGTTAACACAGCTGATAAATCCACTCACCGATGCATTTTGCAGTTAGAAAGATATCTGACGGATATTAATGTCAGTGACCTGTAGGAATTGATTTTCATTGTTTTAAATCAAACTTCGCACGTTTTAACGAGCGTCAAAATATTTACCATAAATAGCAAAGTAATAAACGTATTTTTCAAAATTGAAGAGTTCCAACTTTCTGATTGGTTGACTAAAAATAACAAATTAGCATATTTTACGGCGATATTTCGGCGAGTTGGCCCACGGGTGATAAGTAAAGACGAGATCACCCGTGGGTTTCCGACTATGATGAAAACTATCTATAACCAAACTTCTCATCTTCCTAAAAAATTGGATCATAAAAAATTACTTGTCAAATTTTTTTTAAAAGCTAATAAAAGCAAATTTAGTTGGAATAACTGTTACAATGTTATTAAATATCAAGTTGAACATAAGTTTGTGAATAATTGATGAGAAGACCATGAGATTAAGGCTATAGATTTTTAATATGACCATACTGTTTTCTCCTAAATGATCATGATATCTAGTTTCTAGTTAGTTTTCTTTTTGGTATGATATTTTTTTTCAGCGGCCATTCTGTCTATTACACACAATAATCAGGTCGAATGACAGCAATCATGCCAGCTCATAGAAAGCTTTTTATATTGGAGTTGGCTCCCTAGTTAATATGCCATTGATTTGCACTTTTAGGTTTAATTAAGGTGGCTTGCCCTTTATCTTTGTAGAGATAGTTAGGGCTTTTACATACGTAATCAATCAAGGCTGGGCCATGTACTGGGGAACCTCAAGGTGGTCGCCTACGGAAATCATGGTACGTGATTAAGGGTTGACTCTATAACAATTAAAACCCAATAAAATATCCAATTAATTAGAAAAAAATGCAAGTGTTACAGCAAGTGGAAACTGAGACTGATATACTGATCTAAACAGTGTCTTTTGAATACAATTAAACAAAGATCTGAACCATTGCATGTAATTCATTTTGAAGTAATTGTAGAACAAATCACTATCTCATTCAAAATAGTGTTAACTCGATAATAGTATTTGGTTATTGATGAACATTGATTTCAATTCAAGGCTTTAATTTAATTGAAACTATTGATCATTTATGAATTTAATTACTCAAAAGAACTTTTAATAAATTGATTTATCATCATGCTTCTTATAAGGAGCTTAGAATACTCCTGGTTGAAAAATAGTCAATTTCTTTTTTTTCTTATTTTCTTTGCTCAGGAGGCTTACTCAGTAGCAAGACAGTTCAATCTCATTCCTGCCATAGCTGAGCAGGCAGAATATCACTTATTTCAACGAGACAAAGTGGAAATAGCCATGCCAGAATTGTACCACAAAATTGGTAATGCGTGTAAATCATTTTTTATTAATTACGCCAGACAAGGCGTTTGGGAAAATTAAATTCTCGTGTATAAAAGTATTCCTTACGATTATATAGAGGAATAACAACTATTCGTGAAAATTATGTCTCGCTTACAAATAGTCAATGACAATCTCGCGAAAATAAGGTGTCGCCAAAATTTTATGATCTACAGTATTCAATCTGTAGTGTCCTTTAGCTACTTTGTAAAGGCATTTTTCATCACACAGATCTTTAACTACATAGTAAAGGTACTGTCATCAGATCTCTGTATTAGAAGCAAGAACAGATTGTATTCAAAGTCATGGGGTGAGCGGGTGATGTATCTAGCCCTGATGACTAAATAAATCTAAAGCTAGGACAAACTTTAAAACAGTCTTGAAAGTTTTGACTCAAAAAAAGATAATTGATAGAAATTAAAAAAAAATATAACAGTGAGTGTCTCCTGACCTAGTCACTGGTTTTAATTAGATCATCACACCAAAGGATAATTACTTACCATCTAATCTAATAATAATGTTTTATGTACAACTTCCATCTATAAATCCTAGACTTGTTACTACGAGTTTTATCATTAGATATAAGCTAGTTATGTTATGGATCTCTTGTTGTGTTATTTAAAAAAAAATCCATGCATTATGTTTTTTTAAACAGGTGTTGGCACAATCACTTGGTCACCTTTAGCAGGGGGTATTCTGACAGGAAAATATGATGACGGTGTTCCTATTTATTCTAGGGCAGCTCTTAAGGTACTTTTTAAATACTAGACTTTAAAGTTATTTACACCTTTTTTACCATGATTCACCATGTTTCACCACCTTCTATTTTCATGTTCATAATCTTGTGAAACAACTAGGATGTTTTGATTGGCTGTTTTAATGAAACATCTAGGATGTGTCTGATTGGTTGCTTTTATGGAACAACAAGGATATTTCTTATTGGCTGCTTATATGCAACAACAGATATGTTTCTGATTGAATGCTTTTATGAAAACAACAAAGATGTCTCTGATTGGCTTTGGCTGCATTTATGAAACAACAAGGATGTTTCTGGTTGGTTGCTTTTAAGAAAACAACGAGGATGTCGTTGATTGGTTGCTTTTATAAAAATTAGAATGTCTCTGATTGGTTGCTTTTATGAAACAACTAGAATGACTGATTGGTTGCTTTTATGCAACAACTTGGATGTCTCTGATTAGTTGCTTTAATGAAACAACTAGGATTTTAATGATTGGCTGCTTTAATGAAAGAACCAGGGTGTTCCTGATTGGCTGCTTTTAAGAAAACAACTAGGATGTCATTGATTGGTTGCTTTTAAAGTAAATAGGATGTCAATGATTGGATGTCAATGATTAGTTGCTTTTATGAAACAACTAGGATGTATCTGATTGATTTTTTTTTTATGAAACATCTAGGATGTATCTGATTCGTAGTTCTTATAAAACAACTAGTATGTCAATGTGACAATGATTGGCTGCTTTTATGAAAGAACTAGGATGTTTCTGATTGGCTGCTTTTATGAAACAACTAGAATGTCTCTGATTGGTTGCTTTTCAAGGGACTTTATCTCAAAGTATATGATGGCACAAAAACTTTTTCCATAAGGTATACAAAATTATGAAATTACCTGCCAAAATAGAAATATACATGAGAAAAGTGCAAGGAATAAAAATTCAGATGCTAAATATTTACAAGAAACCTTCATTCTTTAGTGTAATACAGTCAAATCTATCTCAAACAAAGTAAGTGGTTGGACTTCAAAATCACTTACTATATAATATCCATGGTATTTGAGACATAAGTGCTCGAGTTACTGAAGTATCTAGACTAATAATGCATTAAAGAGAATCCATTTGCTTGCAATCTACAAAATTAGGATCAAAGTATACAGAAGCATCAGATATCAGAATGAATTACTGATTTTGTCAATGAATTTTTCATGCCCCATGTCAAGTCATAATGTATGGTGATCAGATGAATAAACAGTGGCATTTTATAACAACTAAGTAATATATTTTAGGGATATGTGTGGTTAAAAGACAAAATTTTGGGTGAAGATGGTCGCCGCCAACAAGCCAAACTCCGTGAGGCAGCAGTGATAGCAGATAGAATCGGATGCTCCATTACACAGCTGGCGATAGGTGAGGGGCTTTTAACAAGAGATGCTTCACCATCAGTTTTATTAATCTGTGACAGAATGCATTATGTGGATTAGCTGTGTCTCATCACAGATACCAATTCATGTCCTCTCAGAGTGATCAAAGTTAATCTAATATCAATATGGTTGTACTTTGGCTAATTTGATATTCTCTCTTTATGTTTTATTCAGATAAAATGATATGTAGACCAGAACTATCGAGTTCTGTTTTCTCTTTCAGCCTGGTGTTTGAAAAATGATAATGTAAACAGTGTGTTACTTGGGGCCTCTACTGTAGATCAGCTGTACACAAATATCCAAGCTTTACAGGTAATTAAAACTAAATAGGAACATTTATTGAATAAAGTTTGAGGTAATGGACCATATGGGGAAGCAGAGATTGTAGTTTTAATTGTTCTCCAATAAAATAAGGTACCCTATAACTTTTAAAACCAATGCAACAGTCATCTAGACATCATACTTAGGAATATAATATTGTTGTATCATTATGTTTGCTTGTGGATACATGGCATAAAAGATTTCAGATCACCTGATCTGTAAGCTCGAGAAGTTCTGATCACAATTTTTCTGGTGTCTGTCTGTCCACGTGTGAAACATAACTAGTTAATGTATACTCCTTTGTTTCTTTACAAACTTGACACATTTTGACACATCCTACTTGAACAACTAGAACGATTTCAATCAAATTAGTACAAAAACATCTTTGGATTAAGATCAAATGAAGGGCCATAATTGCCTCCCCTTTCAAGTGGTCAAGAATACATGAAATTTTTATGGAAGCTATCTCAGGTAGTGTAAAGCAAGGCACATTTAAGTAACAGGACTGAGAATTGTGGCCATGGGTTTTATCTTGGGTTAAACATAACTGAACATACATGTAATGTTGTTAGTTAAAGTTATTCATTATGTTTTACATACATTTATAGTGGGTACCAAAACTGACACCAGCCGTTATGGGAGAACTGGATAAAATCCTGGGAAACAGACCAGGGAGACGGGACGGATTTAACAGGTGATGATAAATTCATAGAACACTGAGTGTCAATGTGACTGAAGCAAAACACAGGACCTTCATTTTCCCAAGAAGATAGTGCCGTCTTTTTCATTCCTACTTTTCCAAAACTGCACTCAGGCCTTTCAATACTGCATGAACTTTTATTAAAGAAAGTTTTTTTCAGTATATTGTGTTGTACATTTATTTCATTTTTTTCCACAAAAAAATTGATTTTATTTTATTCCCATTTATTGTTTTCCTATTTATGTTATCATTTTCTGCCCAAATTTTGACCAATTGCCCTTGACAAGTGAACTAGATGACTACAATTTGATCAAAATCTGTGTCAGCTCATGAAGGTTAAACATAGAGCTTGTATATTGATTGCTGCCGAGGCAATGATTGAGTCTCACACATTTCCTTCTTTTGTTGATTTATCATGTTAGGAAAGCATTCACCTTCAGACATCTACTTTTGGACTGAAAAAAAAAAATTAAAATCAGTTTAAGGACAGATGATACAAACAAAAAATTGGTGCCTGGATTGGTATATATTTTTTGGCCTAATTTCATTGCAAATGATGCAAATAATAAATTTCTAAAATATAAAGAAATTGTAAACCTTCTGTGATGTTCAAATGTCTGCCCTTCTGAAATCATCCTTATTAATCTATACAAATATTTTTCATTTTAAATTCCATTTTTGTCAAAATTTGAATAGAAAATTAAAAACTAGGCGGTGAAAGTTATTCATTTTATATATTTAAACATGAACTTAGTTGTTATTTTCAAATTTTTTGACAAAAGTTTGTTTGTATCATCTGTCCTTAAGATCAACTGACAGGCTTATGATGTGTCCTAGTACATTTTGCTTATTCTCAGCCCTTGTACATGTACCAGGTGTACACTGTCATACAGTGATTGCAAAACTGTCATGGAGAGATTTATCCATATTAAGCTTGAATCTAGTTTTAGTACTATTAATGGAACTAATTTTGCATGCATGAGTTATATTAATTAATGAAAATCATATGAAGATCAATTTTATGTTGTAATAACTTTTTAAAAACTCTGAAAATCATTGTATAGTTTAAAATGTGAGCATGGGATTGTAAAAATGTTAAAATATGACACCTATAGTGTTAACTTTATTAAATGAACATAGATCATTTCTTGCATGCAAATATGATACCAGAATGCCAACATATTTGACATTATTTGTTACTGTAAATAGGAATGAATATATTTTGCACTTGTCTTTTCCACTACCAGAGATAAAAATACTTAAAAATCTTTTAAATGTTTTAATTTTTTTTTCATCTGGGTCCTTTTCAGTTAATTTGTATTTATGTCCCCATAATGAAAATTTGGGGGCATGTAGTTTATGGTCTGGCCAACTGACTGTTTGTCAAAACTTTAACCTTGCCCATTACTTTTGAAATTTGGCAGTAGGACTTTTCTATTTCTCTTGTAAATTCTATTTAACCTTTCTTTGGATGGATGTACCAGCAAATCTGAGCCTTTTGCCTGGAAATTTTGATCTAACATTAAAAGGTATAACCTCACAATCTATTTAAAATATTTTATCAAACCTTACATTCTGTTGCAAACTGATGATAACTTTTCAATTACATCAACTTTTTAGCTCACCTGAGCCAAAGGCTCAAGTGAGCTTTTCTAATCACAATTTGTCCGTTGTCTGTCGTCGTTGTCGGCGTCGTCGTCGTTGTTGTAAACTTTTCACATTTTCGACTTCTTCTCAAGAACCACTGGACCAATTTCAACCAAACTTGCCACAAAGCATCCTTGGGTAAAGGGGATTCAAGTTTGTTCAAATGAAGGGCCACGCCCTTTTCCAAGGGGAGATAATTATGAATTAGAGAAAAATTAATGGCATTTTTAAAAAATCTTCTTCTCAAGAACCACTGGGCCAGGAAAGATGAAACTCATGTGGAATCATCCTCAGATGGTGTAGATTCAAATTTTTTTCAAATCATGACCCCCAGGGCTAGGATGGGGCCAAAATGGCCGACATAAGTTTTACATAGGAATATATAGGAAAAATCTTTAAAAATCTTCTTCTCAAGAACCACTGGGCCAGGAAAGATGAAACTCATGTGGAATCATCCTCAGATGGTGTAGATTCAACTTTGTTCAAGTCATGACCCCCGGAGCTATAGGGTGGGGCCAAAATGGCCGACCCAAGTTTTACATAGAAATATATAGCAAAAATCTTTAAAAATCTTCTTCTCAAGAACCACTAGGCCAGGAGAGATAAAACTCATGTGGAATCATCCTCAGATGGTGTATATTCAAGTTTGTTCAAATCATGACCCCCGCGGTTAGGGTCAGGAGCCAAAAGGCCGACCCAAGTTTTACATAGGGATTTTTAGGGAAACCTTTAAAAATCTTCTTTTCAAGTACTTCAAAGCTATGATCAGTGATATTAATATGGAATCATCTTCAGGTAGTGTAGATTCTAGTTTGTTCAAATCATGAACCCCTGGGGGTTAAAATTCAAGCCCGTCCTCCGCAGTAAACTTTCAGTTCTGATCTGATATGTGCTTTTTCCTAGCCAATGTGCTCAGGTGAGCGCTGTGGCCCCTGGGCCTCTTGTTTTAGACTGATCTTTCCTTTGACCATATCTTTACTCTTCTGAAATTTGTGTTAATTAAGCCAAGTTTAAAAGAAACTAAGATATTTTGATCAAACTTATTATGCTACTAGATATTGATGAGAGCTATTCAGTGGCATCAACATTTTGACCTTGACCTTTTCTTGGACTTCCAATTTATGTTTAGTTAAATTTCAAATATACTATTCAAGATATTTTTATCAAATATAATATGCTCCTTCACATTGATGATGGTTATTCAATTGCATCAACTTTTTTTGAAAATGACCTTTCTTTTGACCCTGACCTCACCTTTCTCGGATTTGTGTTTTGCTCATTTTCGTTAAAAAAAAAACTTTTTAACATATTTTTAATGTAGGTAAGCATGTACCAACTTGTACATCCCCAGCCTTCCAATAGTAAACTTTACTATGCTTTAAACTGAGATTTAAATTGTATTTCTATATGCATAAAATAATATAAATCTGTGAAAGGGATATAACTATTCTGACAGTCATTTTAAAATACACCGCCCAAATGTACCGGTATATTCAATTACTTTCCATGAGAACAAGCAAATAATATTCACATACCCTTATGTTTTTGATTTAGAGACAAAAACCTCCCTACCGTATTATGAATATGCAACATGCTTTTCTTGATGAAAACTTCCATTTTTTTCTTTGAAGGTCATCAAGACGGTCCATTCAGACTCAGCCTAAAACATAACTCTGGGGGCATGCCACACTCTCCTGTCAAGTATGCACATAGTTCTCATGGCAGTCCAAAATTAATCACACAAATCAGCTGGTTTTTGATTCATCTATGCTATGACCTTAATTCAGAAGACATTTTTTCAGTGGTAAAATTTATTTAGGCATAAGAAAATGGAAAATACCCTTTGGGGGTTTGTAACAAATTGAACAAAATTATAAAAATGTATTAAAGATTTTTTAACACTGTAAATTTCATAAATTTAAAAAGAAAAAAAAAAGTAGTACAGTGAAATCTGTCTAATCCGACATGCACTTGGAGAAAAATTTTGTGTTAGGGTACTAAAATGAGAAAGAAATTTAATGTCAGAATTCACAGTGTGTTGGATTATTCAGGTGTCGGATTAGACAGCTTTCACTAAAAAAAGATCTTTTTTAATAAGATATTATACATAAAAAGTATGTTTTCCAGTTTGGAATTTTGTTTTGATGATTACATGTAATTAATAAGTTTCTTTTCAATTTCAACAGAGTTAAATCATATCAGTGCCAAAATACTCCTTTAGTTAAGGAGACTCTTTTTTCATTTAATAAAATCAAATGTTTACACTGTTTTTTAAAGAAACTGTTGAAACTATTAAAATAAATGTATACAAATATACATTAACAGAAATTAGCAAATTTCTAATTTTATTATCCCGCACAGATTTTGGTAGATATTTTGTGGCATTATTGAGTAAAAATATTATAAATTAGGTTACAGATGTTTAATTGAATGATATTTAGCATAAACCTTTTTATTTTTTGCCACAATTGCACTGCCAGTCCATGTTATAACTGAGGTTCATCATGTGATTCAGTAGTGAATCGTTCCAGTCCATTTTGTCACACGTTTCTTCCTCAACAACATTCCCATATTCTACTTGTTTATATTTTATTGAGATTTCCTGTTGTAAATCAAAATTGGATGACTTTGTCATGTAAGTGGCATTATATGTAGAGAATTTCAGTACTGTCTGGACTGTTAGACAAAAATTGAGGTTTATGTAGAAGAAAATGTCCACAAGGAATAACCATAATATGCAAGTTGAATATATCTTTCAAAAGTTTTTATCAAATTATTACAACACATATTGCATTTATTTGATAATAAATCATCATTTGATTGTTTTCTGATATACATGAAGATAAAATCAAATTATTTCTCAAAGTTTGGTAAAAAAAGATAAAATAACAACCATATACATAGTATATTTAAATAAAAAAGATTTTCATTATTACAGACAGTGTTTATTGTAACTTTTTGAAATAGATCATCCTTGATGCACAGTTGTAGGGATTGATGGTCATTATACTCGGCACATTTTTTTTGGTTGTCATACATCCAGAATTTGTAATGGAAAAGTTTTGTATTCACAAATACATGTAGTATTTCTATTGTCTGTGATAAATTTTTTTAGTCAGATTAATCAATGTCAATTTATAAAACACTCAACAAACTATTTTGGCTATTAAATTGTATTAATATTATTTATCAGTCACTGTTTTGATATTATTTATCGGGTGTGACCGGTCGCCAGGGTATGCTCACTCTTCCATGGCACCTGATCCCACCTCCAAGTTTTGGAGATCTGTGTTTGCTCTGCTCCTATTTTGTACTGTTTTATGGACTTTTGATCTTGAAAATCTCAAGCAGTTCTTTGTTTCTGTTAACTACAAAAAATAAAAATAAAATTTTTAGGTCATGCCAATATCGAATCAAATACATTGTACCATGCACTAACAGTCAACGAAATACATGTGTTTTGTCACAAGTGTTATGCGCAATTGCAAATTAAATAGTCTTTACCTCAGTGAATGTGATCACTATAGTTTTACAATGCACTAGTAATTAAGGTATTACAACATATCATTTTACTTATTTAAATCATAACTATTGTAGCCAGTTTTTCATTTTTTCTATTGGTTGAATCTTACAGATTTTAATAAAGTTATGAACAAAAATAATTTGTTTATTTATTTTAGCTCCTGTGAGCTGTTCTGATCACCTGTTGTCTGTCTAAAACAATTTCACATTTTCAACTTCTTCTCAAGAAGCAATAGGCCAAAAACTTAAAGTAACATGGAAGTTTCCTGAGGTAGAGTAGATTCTAAATTGGTTCAAATCATGACCCCTGGGATAGAGTTGGGCTAAATTAAGCATTAAAATGGGCTAAACTTGTTGATGAGCAGCAGAACCAAAGTTACATAGGTGAGCATTGTGGCCTATGGGCCTTTTGTTTAGTTAAATCCTGCATTTTCAGCTCTACTGGTTTGAGACTGAGAGTCCAGAAGAGCTTATGTGATAGAAAGGTGTCCGTAGTCCATCCATCTAGCTGTCTGTCTGTCTGAAAACAATATTTCAAAATGCCACTCCTCCTACAGTTTTGGTTTGATTTCAATATAACTTGGCACACTAAGACTACACCAAGATACATAATTTAGTGCATCATTTTGATTTCCATGAACAGTGTAGCCATGGTTACTGAAAATATAAATTTTTGTGAAATTCCTTTATAATGCTACTCCTCCAACAGTTTTGGTTTGATTTCAGCATAACTTGGCACATTGGTAGACTACACTATGATACATAAACTTGTGCATTAATTTTTGATTTCCATGAACATTGTTGCTATGGTAGTCAAAAATGTAAATTTCTTAAAAATTCAGTCAAAAGGCTACTTCTACAGTTTTTGTTTGATTTCAATATAACTTTGCACACAAGTAGACTACATTAATATACATCTAGTGCATCAGTTTTTTGATTTCCAGGAACAGTGTTGCCATGGGTTCTAAAAATGAAATTTCTGTGGAATTCCGTTAAAATGCTACTTCTACTTACTTGAGCAGATTACGATATAACTTGGCATATATGTAGACTAGATTAAGAATTTAGATACATTAAGACTACACTAAGAGATATAATTTAGTGCCTTATTAAAATGGAGTTGACATGGTTTCCAAAAATAGAAATTTCTGAAAAATTCCTTTTGAACCTACCCCTCTTATAGTTTTGGTTTGATTTTGATACAATGTATAATTTGGCACATAAGTAGACTTCACTCAGATACATACACAAGTGCATTGGTTTTTGATTTCTATGAATGTTGTTGCCATGGTTACCAAATAATTGAAATTCCTTAAAACTTTTACTCCTCCTACAGTTTAAGTCTGATTTTAATATAACTTGGTACAAGAGTAATATATTGAGGTTAATTAGGTACATAATTTGATGAATCAGTTATTTAACTTTAATGAGTCTACCAGTATGCTATGTTTTATTGAAATCAGACCAAAACTACATCCAAATCAAAAACCGATATTCGTCTTAGTGTAGTCTCTTTTTTCTGTGTCAAGTAATATTACATTCAGACAAAAGCTGTAGGAGTAATGTAGCATTTTGAAAAATACTTCTGGCTAAAACACTTAAATTCTATAATCTTAGAAGTTATCATTCTTTGTGTATGAAAGGTAATATGCAATTCCGGCCGAGTTTGCAGAATTAATGGTCCTGATATTAAGTAATCCTAGTATTCTCCATACAGCAGATGGCTTGATGCCGATATAATGTCTAATGTTGCTGGGCATTTTATGTTTCATGTTCACGGCAAATGGGAAATACCGGGTAATTTGATTTTGGCTGGGATTTGAACTTTTATGTGATGAGTATTATGGATGACGATAATTATCACGAACTGTTCCGTCATAAAAATTTTGATGGTCATAGCTTATATAGGTTAAAGCTTACAGACATTTATATGTCACTATCAAATTATCAATCCATCCTGTTCCACCCATAAAATTCTAGATTATGATTTAGAAATTATGTAACTTGCACACAATACTTAACTGATCCCCCCCCCCCTTGTACATCAAAAAATATGTCTTAAGCATTGAGAAGGGGATTCTGTAAAGTCTATGTTCAAATGCGATTACTTCAGAATCTACATTTGATCAGGAAATTCTGATCAATATAGTCATTTCTATTAATTTTTGCCATGAAGATAAGAGCCAATAATAACCGAAGAATCTTGGAGACATACACAGGTTGTCTGAGCATTTTTTCTGAGAAACAGTCTAATTTATAAATTAAACAGAATGTGTTATGGAAAATGTGCCTTACCATCTGTAATGTTAACTTGAAATAAAAAAAAACTTCAAGTATATAAATACAAAGTCATGCTTTTTAAATTATGGATTTTTTTTTAACTACCACTTGCTTTTACATATCTAAATGGAACGAGATACCGACTCCTCGGGGCCTCGAGCTCTTTGAATACAATCTCACATCCTGTCCTGACAGTGAGGGATTTTGAATCATAAACCCTCACCTTAAGATTTTGTATCATTACACCCCCTTTTTGAGCCCCAACCCCTTTTCCTGAAAGTGTAAGAAGCTGCCCAATTTTAACCCCCTTTCCTGAACTGTATGATGCTGTATCATTTACCCACCCACCACATTTCCTGAAAGTGTATAAGTGTACGATCCTGTATCGTATAGGGCCCCCCTTCCCCATCCCGACAGTGTATCATGCTTTGTAATTTATCGCCCCCATACCGACAGCGTATGAATGCTGTATCAAGTACATGTTATCCCAATTCCCCACAGTGTAGGATGCTGTATCAAGTATTCCCCCTTCCCACAGTGTAGGATGATGCATTCCCCCTTCCCCACAGTGTAGGATGTATCAAGTATTCCCCCTTCTCCACAGTGAAGGATGCTGTATCTAGTATTCCCCCTTCCCCACAGTGTAGCATGCTGTATCAAGTATCCCTACTTCCCCAAAGTGTAGGATGCTGTATCAAGTATTCCCCCTTCCCCACAGAGTAGGATGCTGTATCAAGCATTCCCCCTTCCCCACAGTGTAAGATGCTGTATCAACTTTTCCCCCTTCCTCACAATGGAGCATGCTGTATCAAGTATCCCTACTTCCCCAAAGTGTAGGATGCTGTATCAAGTATCCCCCCTTCCCCACAGTTTAGGATGCTGTATCAAGTATTCCCCCTTCCCGACAGTGTAGGATGCTGTATCAAGTATTCCCCCTTCCCCACAATGTAACATGCTGTATCAAGTATTCCCCCTTCCCCAAAGTGAAGGATGCTGTATCAAGTATTCCCCCTCCCCTTAGTGTAGGATGCTGTATCAAGTATTCCCCCCTTCCCAACAGTGTACGATGCTGTATCAAGTATTCCCCTTTCCCCACAGTGTAGGATGCTGTATCAAGTATTCCCCCTTCCCCAAAGTGAAGGATGCTGTATCAAGTATTCCCCCTCCCCTTAGTGTAGGATGCTGTATCAAGTATTCCCCCTTCCCAACAGTGTAGGATGATGCTTTCCCCCTTCCCCACAGTGTAGGATGCTGTTATAATTGCTGTATCAAGTATTTCCCCTTCTCCACAGTTTAGGATGCTGTATCAATTATCCCTACTTCCCCAAAGTGTAGGATGCTGTATCAAGTATTCCCCCTTCCCCACAGTGTAGGATGCTGTATCAAGCATTCCCCCTTCCCCACAGTGTAAGATGCTGTATCAAGTATTCCCCCTTCCCCACAATGTAGCATGCTGTATCAAGTATCCCTACTTCACCAAAGTGTAGGATGCTGTATCAAGTATCCCCCATTCCCCACAGTTTAGGATGCTGTATCAAGTATTCCCCCTTCCCCACAATGTAACATGCTGTATCAAGTATCCCTACTTCCCCAAAGTGTAGGATGCTGTATCAAGTATTCCCCCTTCCCCACAGTGTAGGATGTTGTATCAAGTATTCCACCTTCCCCACAGTTTAGGATGCTGTATCAAGTATTCCCCCTTCCCCCCAGTGCATGATGCTGTTTCAAGTATTCCCCTTCCCGACAATTTAGGATGCTGTATCAATTCTTCAAGCCCCCTTCCCCACAGTGTTGTATCAATTATTCGAGTCCTCCTTCCCCACAGTTTAGGATGCTGCATCATTTAACACTTCCTCCTCTTTTCCCGTTTCGACAATGTAGGATGCCATATTATTTAACGACAAGTTTATGAGGAAATAAGTGCAAGAATCAGTAGTTAACAATACTAGTAGTACATATGGATATGTTTAATAGCCTTATAGTTATTCACTTCGTCCTTAAATTTTATGAAATATATTATCTCCCTATATATAAACTATCATCCATGAAAATTAACCATTCCTTGCCATAAACCCACAGCTTACAGTAAGAGACATTTTGAACGTATCTAAGTTGTAAACATCTCTCTCTCTCTCTCTCTCTCTCTCTCTCTCTCTCTCTCTCTCTCTCGTTCTTCGTCTCTCTCTCTCTTCTTCTTGAACTTGACAACGAAGCTTTAATTTTCAGAAATCTTGAATGAGACAGATTCGGCGATGATCCTTATTTTTGTGGGCGTGGTTTTGGTTGTTATGTCCCTTTCCGGGGGTTCGACCGAGGAATCCTGTCCCAGGGACATCAAACTCCTCTGTGGACGAGACGGTATCACGTACGCCAACGAATGTTACGCTAAAAGGGCGTAAGTTTCTTCTTTCTAATTTAGCCAACAAACATAATTCAAGACTGAGTTAATTTCATTTCTAAGATTTGTTTTTTTATTTTTGGGGGGGGGGGGGGG